>JASKGM010000005.1:10077200-10111505 GCA_034509205.1 Ceratonia siliqua
TGGGATGGACGTTATCATGGTGGTGGTGGACCGACTCACAAAGTATAGCCACTTTATCACCTTAGCCCACCCTTTTACAGCAAAAGAAGTAGCGGGTTTGTTCGTGAAGGAGGTAGTCCGTTTACATGGGTTTCCTAAATCCATAGTATCTGATCGTGATAGGGTCTTTGTTAGTCAGTTTTGGCAGGAATTATTTAAATCAGCGGGTACTACCCTACACATGAGCTCAGCTTATCATCATGAGACTGACGGCCAAACAGAGGTGGTCAATCGCAGTGTAGAGACATACTTGAGATGTTTTGCAGGGGACAAACCAAAACAATGGGCCAAGTGGGTTCATTGGGCTAAATATTGGTTCAATACCTCCTATCATAGCGCTGCTGGAATGACTCCTTTTAGAGCCCTATATGGCCGAGATCCACCTACTCTCTTTAAGTGGACCAATGAATTGTCTAAGGTAGCGGAGGTGAACGCCTTAATCCAGGACCGTAATGCTATTATTGAAGAGCTCAAGGCCAATCTATTACACGCCCAATCACATATGAAGGAGTTAGCTAATCCAAAGAGACGAGCAGTCTCTTTTGAGGTTGGAGACCTAGTCTACATCAAGGTTCGACCCACAAACTCCGAACCCTCACAAGGCGGCCCAACCAAAAACTGAGCCCACGCTTTTACGGACCCTACAAAGTGTTGGCTAGAATTGGAGCAATAGCTTACCATGTGGAATTACCACCAACAACACGGGTGCATCCTGTTTTCCATGTGTCCCAATTAAAAAAAGCCGTCCACTAGACAGCTCCCTCCTCAAAAATTCCTAGTTTTCTTACTGAAGAAAAAGAATTACAAGTGACACCAGAAGCAATGTTGGCTGTGAGAACCTTAATGAATGGCTCTATAGAAGTTCTCATCAAGTGGAAGTCATTACCCGAGTGCGATAATACATGGGAAGATGCTGCCATCATCGACCTCCAGTTTCCTGAATTCCACCTTGAGGACAAGGTGGCTGTTGCAGGGGGGGTAATGATAGACCCCACACGTTTAATACGTACACTAGAAGGGAAAGGGGTAAAAAGGCCATAAACCAAGGGGGTAACTGCCAGCTACACGTGGAGGCCATTCCGTGTGATAAGGGTGTAGTGGAACCTGCTAGGGTAGAGGGCCAGCTGCATGCCTGCTGCATGGCAGCGTGGAGGAAGGAAAAAGAGGTTTTAAATGGAAAGGAAACGGTCATTTGAAGGGAGAGAGTATTGACTTGTATGGGGGACTCTAGCATCCATTAATGGCTAGTTGGCCTAGCTCCTGCTGGGATTAGAGAGTGTTAATTTCCTTTGGCTGTTTTGAACTTTCTAGTGTTGTTTGCTTCGGTTTCCAGTGTAACACAAAGTGTATCACACTGTTTCATTCAATAAAACAGTACCCTTTGATATTTATCTGTTGTTATTTAGTTTGGTTCCCATCAAAATCTTTGACTTGATTGTTCCTTTTTCTTTACTTTCTTTTACTTCTTCGCAATGGAAGAGGTAACATGCCAACATGCTAAAAAATTTGAACAGTTTAATTGCCAAAATTGAAGCCATGGAGGGTCATTAGCCAAAGTATTAAAGTTGATGGGGGTTATTTTCATTTTACCCTTTAATTTTGTACCTTTTTTCCTAACCAGTAAAGAAAGAGCTTGCCTCACCACATAAGTAAATTCAGTGAAAAGAAAAAGGAAGGTGCACCAGGGGGTATTGAATTTAGTATAAATTTGTATGTGTAATTTGTTGTGGCTGCATTATATAAGGATTCAACTCAGATATCCCGCATAACAGACATGAAGTGGCACAACAATGTTCTTTTGCATGAAGCATTTTAAGTAATATCAGAAATAGAACTCACCATATATCTATCACCTTTACTATGCTTGCTTTTGTGCTTATCTTTTGACTTCTTTCCTGAAACAATAGTAGCATGTGAATATATTTTTGCCAAGAGAAAAATCTCAGTCCCCAGAGGAGAGCAGACTAACCATAACCTGTGTTTAGGGAACAGAAGAGACTAAACAAAGTTAATACTACTCATTACTCAAGCATGATATAAAGTAACAAAGACTAGAACAATTATAATAAAAAAAATTGAACATTTCGTTTTCACCCATACCACAAGTCCACAACTATCAAATATCAAACCAATTGCAAGCAAATATTGCCAAAGAAAATTGCTACATTTATCAGTATTCAGTTAGGGACCAATTGTGTCACAAAAAACAACAAAGCAAAGAGATAAGTATTTCAAGCAAAAGGTTTATTTCTATAAATTGATGCATTTTCATATAAATTTTCAGTATCTAATATACACATAAGGAAAGCTGGTAAAATTTTACAATAGTGATCTGCACTCTGCAGCAATAACAACAATTTATGGCAGTCAAAATTCAGAAGTTAGCCAAAGTTGTTGGCAATGGTAGCTAGAGTAGTGCTTTGAGTTATTTCTGGCTCTGTTTCTTCTTAAAGAGTATTTTTTGTTGCCAATCACAGCTAATAATGGAAGTTGTAGAATAAATTTTGCCAGAATACTGTTTCCTTCAACAGAAGAACATTTGACAATTTGCACTAGGCCTATACTTCCAACACTATTATTGTAGGGCATCTATTACATAACCACACTTCAGTGTGGAACATCTAAAGACACAATCCTCTCATGTTCTCCTTGTCAGAGACCCAGCAGTATCCCTAAACAAAGTCACCTTCATTCACATAAGATTGTGGGTGATTCTATAATATAAAACTAGAATCAGTTTTAATAGCTTCTCCTATTCACATACCTCTAGAAAAACATTGATTTTGAATTCAAAGTTAAACACAATGAATGGCATGTCTTCTGAGACATTTTGTGAGACTAGATTGTTGAAGACCTCAGAACCACGACCTCTGCAATTAGTCTCCATAGACTCTTGCTTCCTAACAGCACTGAATCACGCTTCTAAATCTCTAAGACCTTCCATGTCAAATTGACAACTCATAAAAATTTTCCCTTCCTTTACTCTATTTAGAGTACATAATAGGTTTTAGACCTAATTTTATATATATTATCACAGCCTAAAGCACATTAAAAACAATATAAGTTATACCTTAATACAAGTAAATACTGTTTAATGCTTAAACATTTTGGACATTTGATCAATCTTCAGAGTTAGTATCAATCCCACTCAAAAATTACAGTTTTTCATGCTTACCCTTATCAGATCTATCTTTGGAATGCTTATCAGATTTCTTGTCCTTTCGTTTCTCCTTCTTTTCCCTCTTTCGGTTCTTCTTTTCCTCGTCCTCTACCGTTCGCTGCCTCTTGTTTTTCTTCTCATCTGTCAATTAACAGTATAATTTTAAAAATAACAAATGTGAGTACAAAATGCCTCTGTTTGGTTGCTCAGAAAGGGGGAAGGGGAGGGGGGAACGTTAAATCAAGACCTTAAGAAATTAGCCCATGACTGAGTTGAGGCGAACCTGCAATCTAAAAGGACCTATTTTAAAACCCTTGAAATGGGTATTTTTCTCCATAAGGTTTCTTCCGTTTTCTCGAAAACCAAACAGATTGTATAAGGAAAATCACGTACCATCGGAGTCTGAAGAATAACTTCTTCGCTTGTTCTTCTTCTCCTTGGACTTCCTATCGCTTCCCATGATTGCTTCCCACAGGCAGAGAGAATTTGCAAAACGATCGAAAGTACAGCTTCAGGGGTTGAAGAAATTCAAAGGAAGTGCTGACCTTTTCTATATCAAAGTCGAACGCCAAGTGTTTCTAATTCTACGAACCATAATACAGTGTACACGGCATGAAAAATATCAAAACCACAAAAATCCATGAAAAATCTTACACTAATATAAAGTATTTTGTCAATGTTTTGAAACGGGTAATGTTATTTGAAAATATTTTTTTACATTATAATTTTATTTATTTATTATATATTATTATTATTCTATAATATATGAATAATTAAAAATAAATGCGTAAAAGAGTTATAATAAAAAGTTATCTACAATTTTTTTTTAAAAACTAGCATTAGAATCGCCGGTTGGTAAAAAAAAACGTATAGTATAATTGTTATTATATTTTATTATGTAATTTATTTTTAAATTATAATTAAATTAATTATTAATATTTAAAAAAATGTTTATATATAAAAATATTTATGATAATAATATTTAACTATTTAATATTATGATAATACTATAAATATTTTCTCATACAACACAATATGAATTATTTACTTGATTCCTAAATATGGAGCTATAATATGGTGTCTTTCTCCGAATTTACTTGCTTCTTGCCTAAGCATCCTTTTAATTTCTCAAATTTCTTTTCAAAAACCTAATATTAACTACAATTGAAAACTAGAAACGGTTAACCCTCTCTTATAATAAAAAAAGAAAATTAAATTATCTTATTGGTAATAAAAAAATCTACATGAAACTATAAAATTCTAAAATTAATACCTATTTTGTAAAAAAAATTATTAGTATAATTTCTTATGAAACTCAAATAAACATGAAGGTGTGGATTAAAGTAAAATACATTTTTATTATTGTTCAATTTCTCTCAGCATAAAATGAATGAAAATGTAAAGCATACAACTAGATACTTAAACTTAATATCGTACATTTATAATTAATTATAATATATAAATATATTTCTATTAAAATATATTTTTGATAAATTAATTCTATTTAAAAAGAATTTATTTTCTGTGGAGTGGGTTAGCTGGTGCATGGAAGGGTTGTCCCCACAAGACCTGCCACGTATGCCTGCTTTATCTTCTCATCCACGATTTCGCCTCTCTGACATGCCACCTGGCAACTATCTTATTCATAGCATTAGCAGAAGCAGTGTGAGGTATCCTCTAATGGCCTCTGCGACCCTCTTGTCTTCCAACCCTAGGGTTTTCTCTGCCAATTCTTCCACTTTCATTGTGCCGATCTCCGATCATCCCCTCTCTCAAACTCCAACCATTCCCAAATCCTTCAATGGCCTTTGCAAGCCCTTCCATTCTCGGGTTCCCACATCGATTCGTAGACGGGGCTTCTTCATCAAAGCTACGGTCAGTTTTTTACCCTACTTTTTTAATGGTTCGGTAGCGGCAGTTTAATCGTGCAGAATGATGAAATTGCAATTTTTCTTTATTGGGTTTCTGCATACTTTTACTAATACATTGTTTGTTGTCCTTGCGTAGTTGCAGCCTCAGAAATGCTTGAATGTATTGAATGTTGTCTATTATAAAGCTTTTCATATGTTGGGTGGTGACCTTTATTTTTGAATTGGATATCTTTGGCCCTTGAACGAATATGATTTTCTTTGTTGTGGTAGTTGGGGTTGATCACTTTAGTATGTTGAAATCGTTTGTTCACTTTTATTCAAGTTGTAATACTAAAGGTAAATTGCTGGTCGCATTATGTTCAAATTCAAGAGGATTGTCAGTAGAGGAAAATGTTTGTTATATTTAGCTAGTTTAACTGAAAGAAACTAGAAAGCCATAAGAGATTCAAACACTTGACGGACTTCACAATTGTTGATTTTTTTTTTTGGGGGGGGGGAAAAGTAGTTAGTGCTACCTCAAAATTACTTGAATGTAGTATATTTTGTCTGCAATTTCTATTTGTTGTTTAACCTTAATACCTTTTCATGTTAGACTGCTTAACTATTCCTTGGCTGCAAAATAATTACATGGTACCCTTGGCACATTTTGTGTATACGAATTATCCTGCTGATCAGGAGTCCGCCAAGGTAGTCTGTGAGAAAAACTTTGGTGTATCAATAGTACACTTTCTTTGGTCTGCATTAGTCTATTGTGACATACATATTAGTTTCATGTTTGAGTAAGAGGCCTGACTATTTGCTTGCATGTGGATAGATTAAATTAGCTTGTTGCCATCAGCTTAAAACTCGCCATACTTCATATTATATATCAGGTTATAAAGTGGCGATGTCCAAATCAGATTCTCCCTCCCAACTGCGACACGGAGTTCCAAAAGAAAGCCCTGTATCTAGAGTCCATTGGTATTGACTCCTTCTCACTTATTGAAAAGCATCCAACACTGATCTCTGCCTCCCTTGATGATATAAAATCCACAGTGGAATTCATGACCTCAATTGAATTCTCTACAATTGAGTTCCGGCGTCTTATTGGCATGTGCCCGGAGATTCTGACCTCCAGAGTTTCAGATATCATACCTGTCTTCACCTTCCTTCTCCGTGAGGCTCATGTGAATGGCTCAGATATCAAGCATGTCATAAATCGTCGTCCCAGGTTGCTTGTCTGCAGTGTTAGTAAGCAACTTCGCCCCACCCTGTACTTCCTCCAAAGTATTGGCGTAGAACGGGTAAACAAGCACACTTATTTGCTATCATGTAGTGTCGAAGAAAAGCTTATACCCAGGATTGATTACTTCGAGAATATTGGGTTTTCTCGTCGTGATGCAACTTTGATGTTTCGAAGATTTCCTCAACTGTTTTGTTATAGTGTTAAGAACAATTTGGAGCCTAAATACAATTACTTTGTGGTGGAAATGGGGAGAGATTTGAAGGAGCTGAAAGAATTTCCACAGTATTTCTCATATAGCTTAGAGAATAGAATTAAACCTAGGCATAAACGGTGTGTAGAAATGGGGGTTTGTTTTCCTCTCCCTGTATTGTTAAAGACAAATGAAGTGCAATTTCGTAATAGATTAGATGTATGTGTAAATTCTTCAACACCCTTGAAAACATCTCCTCTATGGTGTGCTAATTGTGATATTGATCAATTATAGGGGGGAAAATCGCATTGCATGTTTACATTGCTCTTGTAAATCTCTAAATAGCCATTCCCAGCAGGTGGTCAATGCCTCTATCTATTGTGATTGGAAGTTCAACTTGAAATCTTGAATAGCAGTTTTCTTAAAATTTTCCTACCAATTGCTCGATTCAACAATAGTAAGAAATTCAACATATGGTATACTTTACAGATTGTGTCCATTTCGCAGAATATTTAAAATTAACGTATGGTATTTGAGCTAAATGCAGGTATACTGCATAATTCTATAATTACTCTGGCATAGCAAAGTAAGAACTAGGATATATTAATCTATCAATGGTCCAAAAAAAAAAAACTTTTCTCCAATGAATACATTTCACATTGCAATCTCATTTGAACTGTGAACTGATATACAAAAGTTTAAAGTAAAAGAAAGAATTTCACCAAGAAAAAGAAAAGTAGAAGAAAGAACCAATCTGTATGCCAAAATTGATAACCGTAAACTAAATAATTTCACCAAGAAAAAGTAAAGTAGAAGAAAGAAGCCAATCTGTATACCAAAAAATTGATACTGTAGACTTTTTGCTCACTCATATTGCCTTCTCGCAGTCAGGCAGTCACCTCTCTGTAATTTGGAAATTCCTGTGTATAAAGCCGCATTCGTTAAAATTCTAAGAACAACGAAAAAAAACTGTCACTATTAATTATTGTGATTTTCTTTTCTTTTTCCCTAAAGAAAAGAAATTTATGTAACAGCACAATGTGATTGAAAACAACAGAGAAAAACCCATTAAGAAACAAGAAAATATGTGAAAGAAAAAAATATCATTATAAAAAAATGATCCAGGTTGAAATTGCATGGACTGCTTTGTTCTTTCACTTGAAGATGAAGCTTCATTCTGTATTGCCTCAGGATCCCAACTCCAAGGACTAAGAAAGGAGTTATCTCTCTCCAGAAAAGATAGCAGTCGAGGATGAACCATAGTTTCCTCCATAGTTGTAGTAGTCCTTGAACTTGTTTCCTCCACAGCATCTTTTTCTTGTCCGCACTGAGGCTGAACATGATTAACCATAATTTCCATAGTTGTAGAAGTTCTTGCACTTGTTTCCTCCACAGCAACTTGTTCTTGTCCGTACTGGGAGTGAACATCATTAACGATAATTTTCTCCGTAGTTGTAGAAGCTCTTGCACTTGTTTCCTCCACAGCATCTTGTTCTTGTCCGTACTGAGAATGAACATCATTAACCATAATTTCCTCCATAGTTGTAGAAGTTCTTACACTTGTTTCCTCCACTTCATCTTGTTCTTTTCCGTACTGAGAGTGAACATCATTAACCATAATTTCCTCCATAGTTGTAGAAGCTCTTGCGCTTGTTTCCTCCACAGCATCTTGTTCTTGTCCGTACTGAGAGTGAACAACATTAACCATAGTTTCCTCCATAGGTGTAGAAGTCCTTGCACTTGTTTCCTCCACAGAATCTTGTTCTTGGCTACGCTGAGACTGAAAAACATTGGCAAATAAATCAAAACTAACATTGTTAATTTCTCTTTGGTGAGATGCAAGATTGCCCATTGAATTAAAAATAAGCTTATTGCTTCCTCTGGCTCTGCCTTTGCCTTTGCCTTTGCCTTTGTCTCTGCCTCTGCCTCTGTCTCCCATGGTGATTACTCAACAGTAATTTAGTTTGAGCAAGCTTCTTTATCCCTATATATAAGGAAATGTAAGAAAGTGAAAACCAAACCCCAATAAGAATGATATAGTCCTTGTTTTACAAATAACAAGCCAAGTTTCAAAATTTTAGGCAACCCAATTTTTTAATAAATTAATTTTTAATATTTCCAAATATTTTAAAATAATATCTCCTAAAATTTTTTTTTATTACTTCATATGATTTTAGCATAATACCTCATAATAACATGAGAGCATTAGATAATAAAATAAATCTCATAACATTTTAAAAAATAATGTCTTTTAAGACACCTAAATAATATTATTTATTTTTTCAAAATTAAGCAACCATATAATACTACACATTAAGGCGGTGGCGGTCTATGCACTAGTTAAAGGCCTTCAGGCCAATAGGGGTAATTTCGTCTTTTCACAATTCTCTCACACTCAGCACATAAAACCAGTGGTACGGTTAGTTATAGAACCCAACTTCCCAACTTCTTCCCGCTTCTTCTTCTTCTTCTTCTTCTCTTTCTCACTCCTCCCAACTAAGCTTCTCTCTTCGAAGAAAGAAAGAAAGGTTTTGCAGGAAGAAGTAGAACCCAAAACCCAAAATGCCGAGCTGTTTCAATGTCTATATTGTGCTGGTTCTTCTAATTTCTGTGCTTCTCTCTCTCAGAAACCCAAGAGGGGAAACTGAACATTCCACAAATACTTTTTCACCTTCACCCCCTCCTCCTTTGTCTTTCTCAGCCTCTTCATTTTCTTTGAAGGATTCCTCTGTGAATTTGGCCACTTTTCATTTCAATGAGAGGATAAGAGATGGGTCCAATTTAGAGTATGATTTTTACCGGGATACTTGCCCACAAGCTGAGGACATTGTGAGATCAGTCGTGACTCGCATCTACTTTGACCAAAGGGACGTCTCGCCGGCTCTTTTGCGCCTCTTTTTCCATGACTGCTTCATTGAGGTACTTCTTTTCCGTACTGTTGCTTCATTTCTTTATGCAAATTATGGATTCTTGTTTATCGCCCAGAGTCGTGAGCTTTTCTTTTTTATAGAGTTTTCTGCTTTATTTTGCTTCCATGATCATGAATTCTATCATTTTCTTATCCGAATTCATGATCATTTTGTTATAGTGTACATCATTTTTAGTATATAGCAGGTTTTGATTCCTTTTTCTGACTGTATTGGTCTAATTGCATTCTTTAGGTCTTGAGGATTCTTTTATCTAGGGATATCTCCATTTATTATGTGCTTTTTCTGTAAAGTTTTTCAATTTTACATATTTTTTGTTCTTGAGCCATCCTTCCCAATTTTATACTACATTATGACTATCCTTAATTTGGATTAGACCTTCTAGTTTCTTTCTGTACTATCGAATTCTTTCATTCTTGTTTCAGGGCTGTGATGCTTCGGTTCTATTGGATGATAGCAATGGTGATAAAAACCGTTCCGTTGAGAAGCAGGCTGTTCCAAATCAGACCTTGAGAGGCTTTGATAAAATTGACACTATTAAGAAGGAGCTGGAACAAACATGTCCTGGGGTTGTGTCTTGTGCTGACATACTTGCTCTTGCTGCAAGAGATGGTGTTGTTTTGGTTTGTTCCTCAATCTTTATTTTTTAAGCTGATGTGAAGACAAATAGTTAGGTTGATAAAAGTCTCATGCATTTTGGCTTTGATCATAAGTCATGAAACTCTAATACTTGATATACTTCGTCAATGGTCCTCTCCATCTGTTCTGGGAGTTCTAGCTGACAGAGTGATATACTAAAAAGTAAAACAATACTAATGTTATGATGATATCGCTGCTCTTGTTTATTTCAACATGAAACACCATCTTCCACTTGCCATACAGTAATACTGATAGTAGAGGTAGCAAATCTTTCAAATGTATTATGTTTGCTCTTTTGTTACATTTTATTCTTATTCTTCTGATATGTTTTCCGGACTTGCTATGGCAGGCCGGTGGGCCTTTCTATCCAGTATTGACTGGCAGGAAGGATAGCCATCAATCATTTTATGAGGAAGCAAATGATCAGATTCCAAGACCAGATGACAACGTTACCCGAACACTGCATCTATTCGCTCTCAGAGGATTCAATGAAAGAGAAACAGTCAGCCTTCTTGGTAATTACTAATTAATTCTAAACTTTGGTTTCCCCCTTTCTACAATGTTCAATTGAAATACAATTTGACTTATAAGGTTTGTTGGTCGTCTGAAGGAGGACACAATATTGGGAAAATTGGCTGTGATTTCATCCAGCATCGACTGTACAACTTTCAAGGCACAGGGGGACCAGACCCCTCTATTCCTCCTGATTTCCTGCATCAAATGATACTAAATTGCCCAAACAATATAAGTGTCAGTAATGATGAGCTTTCAAACTTTTTAATCTCTAAGAGAACGAGTCAGTCTGACCTAGGGATGTCATACCACCAAGCAATGTCATCTTCAGTATCATCTGGGGCAAGATTTGACACTCACTACTATGAGAGCTTGTTAAGAGGAAGAGGACTCCTGTTTGCTGATCAGCAGTTGATGGCTGAAGAGAAGACTGCCAGATTGGTTTCTGCTTACGCTTCTGATGATGGGTCAACCTTTCGCATGGATTTCTCAAGGGTGATGTTGAAAATGTCGAATCTAGATGTTCTGACTGGACTTCAAGGTGAGGTCCGCCTGAATTGCTCCATACCTATTATAAATTCTTTTTAAGTGGTCATGCTCCCTCATGCAGTTCATATATTTCATCTTTGCTCTGGAGTCTGGGTTTACCACTTTGTGTGCACTCTTTGTTTTGCAACTAGGACTTGTGACATGTATTTCCCCAGCATTTGAGTCTGCAACAGAAATACATTTGATTTGAAGAAAGTTCTGGTCATGTATAGTGGCAGCCAGTTACAAAATGTATAAAATTTAGTGTTGTATGATAACACACTCTGTTAAATGTTTGGTCTGTAACTGCAGTAAAGATGCTAGTATATGCCACCATTAAAGGCCCTAGCCATATCAACTTTATTCACAGATCACGTTGTTTTCCAGTTAGTAGAATTCAGCCCTTCGGAGTTCAGACCAAAAGAATAAAGGATATTAAAAAGAGAACCCTTCCCCCATTTTCATCCCCAGCAAGTGACCTGTTTTTCTTCAAAGAAAAAATAGGATTGCTAGTCACTTCCTTGGTATTAGGTTCCTAGCAATAATTCATAAAGCTTTAATCAATATCCCACCTACAACCCAGTCATCTTTTTCCTGATGTTCTTCTATTTTTGTTCTGTTCATACTCAAAGTTATTAACTTCAGTTTTGCATTAAGATTACGTTCACAGCTAGCATTGGCTAGCAGTAAACTCTCTTGCTACCACTAGGAGCCCAGTCCCACCTCCGGGGCCCATATCTATATGCACATGGTCATTTCTGCTGAAGATAATAAAGTTTAGATACTCACTAGTCCAAGCAATAGGCATAAAGTCATCCCATTTCAGAACTACGATGATATTTCACAAAGAAATTTTGCCTCACGGTTGACTACTTACCAATGCTCTGTCTTTTACTTAGACCAAGAACCTCTATTTTGGAGTACACTTAAAGAGGTATATGTGGAGAAAGTGGCAACGTCACAACGGCCTCCTCCAACTCAAAACCAAGAACCTCTATTTTGAATTTTTGAGTACATGACCATTTATC
The DNA here is from genome assembly GCA_034509205.1 of Ceratonia siliqua. Taxonomy (NCBI): domain Eukaryota; kingdom Viridiplantae; phylum Streptophyta; class Magnoliopsida; order Fabales; family Fabaceae; genus Ceratonia; species Ceratonia siliqua. The sequence goes on from JASKGM010000005.1 coordinate 10,089,321, forward strand.
TATTGATCATATCCAAGGGTACTCTGAAACATTGTATCATAAGGTATGATGTAATATCATCGTATTGATCTCTTACAAAACGAAAAATATCCACCACATATCAAGCAATATAGTCAGACATATAAACTAAATTATCGTTTTGATGCTTAAAATATACAAATTTTCTCAAAATAATCTTTCATTTTCAATCTGAACTTATTCATTTTTCTCCAATTTAATCCTTTCATCAACTCCAAATTTGCATTTAGTCAACTTATTGATATTGCCTCTTTTGCCAACATATCAATTAATGATCATGTGTATATTTTGTTCATCTATGTCAACAATAAAGAGAAATTATTTGAATTAACGTAAGAACTAAATTGATAAAGAAATGAATAAGTGAAATATTACATCAAGAGAGATATTAAAAACAAGAAATCAAATTGAGAGAGTTTGTATATTTTAAGGAGAAAATCATTAAGTCTCTTTAATACTTTAGCCATTAGTTAAGTTTTTTGTTTGTAAAGTTAGAATCATTGTATTGGGTGTAGGACCTAAATTAAAATATGAATTCTACTGTGGGAGGGGCCAAGTTCATAATGTTTGGAGTTAGGATGGCTATATATCTTATATAAAAGAAGAATTTGAGATTTATTTTTCATATAAATCTTAATTAATAATCATGTTTAAAATTTATACCATGATTATTAAATATATCAAATGAACTAAGCTCGTTGAGTTGATTCACCTAATCCGTTTAAATTGATGAGGTGGGTTGCTGATTGACCAACCTGCCGCCCATTCTCTTCTTTTCTTTTTTTTCCTCTCTTTTCTGTGACTCCACGTGCAACCTGACAACTGGACCAATAGGCAGCAACTTAGCGCATCACGGTCCATGATGCTTCACATACTAGTAAGCATGATTGAGGCAATAGCCAAAATAATTGATAAAAGGGGAGATGTGAACCCAGGTCCCTATAGCTACTATTCAGAAACTATACAATCAGGCTATGCATGTCCTTGTGTCAATTAGTTTTAAAAATAATATTAATAATATATTAATTATTTTAAGCGAGTTAATCAACAACCCACCCAATTTTAACGGGTCGGACCGGAACGAGTTAACTCCTTAAACAGCCCTAATGATTATGAAGTCAAAGTACTGTATATTAGGCTTGAATGAAGGGGAATAAGAGAGGTTCGAGCTTCATTAGCTAGAGCGAGAGAGACAACTTGAAACTATTGGGTTTAAAGCATATTCTTCTGAAACAATGGGGTTTAAATCGTATTATCTTAAAACAATCAAGTTTAAAGCGTATTCTTCTAAACTTATGGGGTTTGAGTATTTTATATATTTTCATGACTTATTTGATTATTGTATTAAACTAAAAAATTGCATAATATATATATATATATATATATATATATATATATATATATATTATGCAATATGCACACTGAAATATATATAATAACATGCATGAATTTCACTAAAGAAATGTTGTGCTATATATTTTAACATTATTATCAGCATATTCTTGTGTATTTAAATATTGCCCATATACAAATCTCAAGTGCAATATATATTCTCCTTGATCTCAGTTAACTTTTTTTTAGGAACTATGAGAAACAAGTTTATGATAGACATTAATTTAAAACGAAGCATGTTGGAGTGTTGTTAAAGTTTACCCTCCCTAACACTAATTGAAAATATAAAATGCTATTTATATGCAAATTTTATTCACAAATTATTAATGTGGTTACATCTTAATTCAAATGATCCCACTTAATGTGTATATACATATACATATATCATTAAACTTAGAAAATTTCTTTTGTTTTACAATCTCAGATAAATTTTTAAATATTTTCTCAACAACAATTGGTAAAAAATTTTAAGCTTTTACTGGTTAAGATGTCAGAGTAGTGCTTATTCAATTTACTATTAAAATGTAACTAGTTTTCTATAAATAAAGAAAAACTGTCTATGTCTAAAACAGAATGAAGAGGTAGAAAAATAAAAATAAAATGGAAAAGCTTTCTCTGAAAATCATAAGCAAGATAGAAGAGATGTAACTTGAAACATTTGCTTATTTACGAAACTGAAGCCAAAAGCTAACAACCATGTAACCATTTTTCATCACTCACAATTAACAAACACAAACCTATGAAGTCAACGTCGGTGACAACTCCCAAATAAGATAAAATAACAAGACCTGCTTACGGTCCATCTCAGTTTTGATCTATATATTCAACGCTTTACTTCTAAGATTTGTAAAGGCAATTCAAACAAACAGAGAGTGTCAGTGAGGTTTCACTTCTCACCCTTTTGATTAGTGACAGTACTTCACCTGCTAAATTGTCAATAACTCAAAGATAAAGCAGCAAAAGACGACCACAACTGCTATCTAGCTCAAGTTTGGTAAGATTTTGTCTCAATCATTACTTGGTCTAATGCTTGAACACCACCAATTGATCAGGACTTTACTTACTTCTTTTTATTATTTGACTGAGTTTTGGTTTTTTTCTTTCTTTTTTCTGGCTCGGTTTTCTTATTTGTTTGTTTCGTCTATTGACTTGAGTAGAAAACTCCATTAAAGGGTCAATGAGAATAATTAATTGGCATGACCTGTACATGCTATGGAGTCTAGTAGAATTGTCCTTTCAAGGTTGCTTTCATTCTTCAGAGATGTGGGGACATGAAGAAAAAATTTGTCAAACTTATGTTTGCAAGTGGAGAATATAACCTACCACTTGCGAAGTGTTTGATAAATGTCGTTAACCGACCATATTCAATATTTCTTCTTCTTTTTTTAGTATTGCAATAAAATAATATCCAGATCAGCTTGCGTACATGAAACTCATCATTCTATCAGAGAGGTCTAATCAGCTTGATTTATGTAATCCTAGTTAGGATACCTACTAAGTGAAATCAGAAGATACTGATTTTCACCTGAACTAAACTACTATGAACTTCTGGCTTGTATTAGACACAGAAACCAGAATTGTTAGGCCAAGAGGGCTGAAAATCAGCCATATCTAGATCAGATTCTGGCTTTGTCATCATCTCAAATTCAAATGATGTCTGGGGGTCCATTCCTGTCTCAGTTGCTTCATTCTTTCGTAGGAACTGATCCAGCTGGTTTTCCTCCTCTTCTGCACCTAACCCAAGTTCTTTCTCCAACTCATGGAACAGCTTCCTCGATTCAGCATCTTGAACAGTACTCTGTTGTCCAAGATTTGAGGTTTGGCCTTGGACTTCATTTGACTGGAAGGATCCTATGTTATCTAACATGTTCCAAAAATCATAGTCTGACTCAAATGGTATTTCAAGCAAACTGTTTGGTTTATGTACCTCTTCTAATGTACTGTTAACATCATAAGGTCCTAGATAGTTGAATGGAGAAGAACCCATTAGTTCTTCTGGTTCGTAGGCAACAATCTGGCCTAGGTTTGAGATAGTTGACTCAATAGAAGAAAACGAAGTTGATAACTCTTTTGCGTCCTCTGTGATGCCATCAAATTCATTGGATACTTGCTTTTTGGAAATTTGCTCAGTTTTCTCTGCCATTATATCCTGTGGTCCTTGTTCATTGAACTCATCACCGACAATCTTGGATGTATTTGGTGTTTCATTTGAGGAAAACGAACGAGGTGAAGAAGAAGAGGAGGAAGTTAGGGATGATTCCTGTTTGGATTCATCTGCACTGGACTCTGAACTTTTGATGAATCTTTTCTTTATGTATGTGTTCCACACATTCTTAATCTCATTGTCTGTCCTGCCAGGCAAATGGGATGCAATCTTTGACCACCTGTAACCAGTTTTCAAGGAAACATAGTATAGTTATTATGGTATGCCACAAAGTGAAAAACAAAGTAAAATTGCACTAAAAAACATTGAAGCATCTTTTCTGACATGAGACAGAAAAAGCCTTACCTGTTTCCTAAGGCCTCATGTAACCTTATTATGGTTTCTTCTTCCTCTTTTGTGAAGTTCCCTCTCTTCACATCAGGCCTGAGGTAATTGATCCATCTCAGACGACAGCTTTTCCCACATCGCAGAAGCCCTGAATAAAATAAATTCAAAGTAAAGTGAGAGCTGAACTTGATAACAGTTCTTATCAGTAGAAGAATGTACTGTAATTTTCTGATATGCTGGTTCATAGAGCATGAAGCTTGCATGCTCATCTCTTTTCACTTTCTCTGCTTTTCTTCCAAACACAATTTACAGAGAAAAAGCAGTACCTTCCCCCACTTGTCCCATACTTAAGTAAGTGATTTAACCAAGGCCTCTTAACCCCAATAATAATAATAATAATAATAAGAAGAAGAAGAAGAAGAAGAATAGTAATACATACTATGTGGTGCATTTGTTTGGTTGCTAATCGATTGTGCCAGATTGTTTAATTGTGCTAATTATTTAAATGCATGCTTTGATTTCTTTCTTTTTTCCTTCTTAATTCAGATATTGAAACCAATGAGCAAGCTGAAATCATAATTAATAGGCCTATTATACCAAAATAGCACAATCAATTGGCTAATTTGGAAGGAAAGTTAAGAAATGAATTATAATCCATAGCAAGAAACTTGAAGAATTAATTGTATTCTCCTATCTTCTAAGGAATAATTGAAATTAAATAATTTTCTGTAATCATCGTAATGGCACCCGAATGAAAAAATTATATGATTACAAAAATATTCATGGTAAATTTTCATATATGGAATGACATTCAAGCTGGGTGGGGGCAGCTAGCTGGGCCATATTAATGGTAGGTGAACATGCATTATCAGAAATTGGACATGAAAAATGAATGTGATTTGTTCTAGTCCAAGATTTCAAATGTCATTGTTATAGGTAGAAGGAGGGCCCACAAACAGAAATTGATGATGTAGTTTTGAAAATTCCCATCCAAATGTCCCATAGCCACCGATCTTCTGCCAAACTCTGCTTTGTTTTCACTTGAGAAGTGAATGAATCAATCGATTCAGAGAGAAAAATAAAACACATGCAGAAGCAGCTATTGCAGAAGATTTGCATATGAATGAGACATGACCAGTGATAAGTGAAGCAATATATAATGCAAATGCAGAAAAGCAATAATAGAGAAAGAGAGAAAGTGGGGACTGTAATACCTGCTTGTTGGGGGAGAGAACGCCAGTTATCATGGCCATGTTTCTGGATGAAAGTAATGAGCTTAAGGTCTTCTTCTGGGCTCCAAGGACCTCTCTTCACTCTGCTCTTATCACAGCATGGGGCTCTTCCTTTCCCCATGATTTCTCTCTTATCACAGTTTCAAGTTATCTAAAGGCTTTCTGTTTCTCTCTCTCTTATACTATTGGATTAGTTCTATATATTTTGCCTCACTAGTGCTCCTCTTTCTATTTCTTTCTCTCTATGTGCACACACAGACACACACACACACATATATATACACAGAGAACTGGGAAGAGAAAGGGAAGGGTATGCAATGACCCCACAAGAGTCATGCCACAAATTAGGATCCTATGGTACTAAACATAGAAAGAGATCCAAGAGATGATTACTAATATATAATTAAGATCATCATTCATATAATGAATAATTATTTGTTTGTCCTTTTCTAATGAAAATCTCCACAACTTGAGTAACCTTAAAAGCCTCACGTAGTTATATCTTAATGGCATAATTCCATTATATATTTCAAAATCTTTTTTTAATGCTTTAAATAAATTTCTAAATAATATCTCAAAATGGCATTAAAAAAAATAATTTTTCATAAATTAAGTATCATTTTAAAATATTTGTGACACTTTGGAAATACTAAAAAATAACTTATTACTTTATTCCAATAATTCGAGATTTGAAGTTTATTTATTTTATTATTGGAGGTTTTACTACAATGTGGGTCAGACTACCAAAGTCAGGTGGGATTGAGATCTAATCCACCCATTTACTTAAAATTGACATCACTTACCTTCTCTATGATGTCAATATTCTCCCAACTCTGATATGGTTGAACCTTCTTCAAAAACCTTTTTTTCCCTCCTTAAGAAGAAAAAGTTTGTTTTAGGTAAATGTTGCGCTCACTATTTGTAGATTTTGATATGCTCTTTGGCTAATTTTTCTCTTTTCTCTCATTATGTTGCTACAGTGCTATTTATCACTTTTGGGAATAAACCCTGAGACTCCTTGCCAATTCTAGATCATATGAAGAGAAAAATCTCATGATCTTGTACGTCATACTATTTGGCAATGAATTAAATCCCTCAGATTTCTTTTCTCTTCTTCATTAACTTTAAAAGTGAGGCAATATTTTTCTGTTTGGAATTGGTATAATTGTTATGTGATTCATGTATTCTCAAATTTTTAATTATATCATAATCTTATATATATATATTTGGTGTGATTAATAAAAGTCCAATTATAGAATAAATAGTAAAATAGCATATAGAATTTGGTATCCACATAGCTTAGTCCTAACATATATATAATTAAGTATCAAACTATATTATCTAGGAGATTAAACGATTTTTAAATAATAATTAATTAAATCATTATTACTATAAATAGGAACTCCACTAATCATATTTATTTGCATTTAACATTTGATTTTTTTTCTTGTTATTTGATTAAGAACGGACGACGCAATTTCTTGACATAAGTAAGAAACGTTAAATATATATATATATAAACTAGTAAAATTATTATGAAGATTAGGATACTACTTACAATACGATATATATAAAAAAAAAACAAATTGGAGAAGAATTATTATTTTCCATCTATATTATCATAAAAATTTAAAAGAAAAATTAACATTTATACAATAAAAAATTAGATCTATTTAGCTAAAAACTCTCAGAACACTTGATGAAAATTATGAGAATTTTTGTGAAACGACTATAATGACAATTACCAGCACTATTTTGGTGGTATATATCCTTAGTTAATTTATTTTTTTGATATTGCTATGCCAAACAGCACTACTCTAGGTTCAATGTCCACTCTCTATTTGCCAAAATAGATAAAGAGTGTTAGATGGATTTTTTTGAGGTTTATATCTAAGTTAGGTATTTTTTTTAACATTATTATTACTTGTTACATTCTAGAATCTCTTGAGATCGATGACATAGGAATATTCATCTCTTGTTTTTAATATATTTAATTTATTTAGATATAACTGAGACCATGTTCTATATACGAACATATGAGATTTAAATTGAATTAATTATCCCAAAAATATTTTTTACAAAATTTATCATCTAACGTTATATTTATACATTTAACATATAAAATTTGAGTGATACCTAGTTAAATAACATTAACCTGAATTTGATTAAAAATATGTAGAACTCGATTTCAAATCAAAAAACTAGGTAGAGATTAAATTAATTTTTCCATATCTAAATATAATTAGTCTCATTTAATTTTTTTTTATTAAACTGAAATTCAAGCAATTTGAAGAAATATTGTTGAAAAATATATATTAAAAAGTAAGAAGGCCAAGAGTGTTTTATAGCATATAACACTCTTGGGTGTTATTTGACATATAAATTTGAAGGAAAGAGTGTTATATAACATATCTTGGGTGAAATTATAATTTTTTTAATTTTAATAATAAGAATTAGTGACGTTTATGGATAGCTAGGTGTGATATGTATAAAATGACAATTATAATAAAAAATAATGGGTGAAATATTTGTTATTTAATCGTAATATATTGTGTACATTGTCCATAGGAAGATCTTCAAAATAATACATAGGCTCTTATGGTCTTCCCATTTCAGTATGTAAATTTTATATAAAGTAAAATATTTTCCCTCCCATAATATTTTTAAAACAGGAAAAAAAGAAAATTTTTTTCAAGTAATAATACTTTTAAAACAAAATAAAAAAATTTTAAGTAATAATATTCTTAAATAAGAAAAAATAAACTTTTTTCAAGTAAATATATTTGTTAAAAAAATTTAAGTAATGACTTTTTAAAACATAAAAAAAAAGTTTAAGTAATTATATTTTTAAAACAAAAAAAATTGAGTAATAATATTTTTAAAACAAAAAAAGAAATTTTTTTTAAGTAATGTTATTTTTAAAACAGGAAAAAAGTATTTTTTTAAGTAATTATATTTTTTAAAAAAAATTAATTAATGATATTTTTAAAATACAGAAAATAAAAAAAATATATTTTTTTAATAATGATACTTTTAAAATAAAAGAATTTCAAGTAACTATATTTCTAAAACATAAAAAAATATTGAAGTAAAATAATAAAAAAATATTTTGGTTATCTTATATAAAATTAATAGTATTTTAGTCATATTATATAAAAAAAAATTTTAATCAAAAGATAACGATCAATTTTAATATTAAAAAAAATTAAATTTAGTTATAATTTATTTTTAATTTATAAAAAAATATTATGTAATTAAACAATCTTTTAAGGGATATGAGAGTATTTTATTATTTTATATATTTATAGTGTAATAATCAAATTAATATCAACTCTAAAATATATTTATAAAGTAATACCCTAAAGCTATTAGTGTATTTGGAACACTCAAAAATTGAGAAGTAATTATATTTTCTAATTATTTTTGCTTGTTTGAAATATGTAATTTATAGTATATTTTTATTTTTTTAAAAGAAAATTTAAATCTCACTATAGTTTTCAAATTTCACCAAACTTAATTGACTAAGTGTATACAAAAATTTCTCTACACTATTTGTGTCCTTACTTTAGCACATTAATTATGAAAAACATGATTATATACCTCACCATGTCTTTATCCAAATAATATTAACATTTTTAATTCATTTCTAGGCATATATCTGCATAACTTTTCCATGGATTTCGAATTTTTGCATTTGGGCAATTCAAAGGCAGAGTGATTTGATGAAGGGGAAGTAGTCTCTTCTAAAACTCTATGGCTGCTTAATTTTGACTCTAATATTTATGGTGGACTATATTTCTCACTTTATCACCACTACCATACAAACAAATATAATATCTAAGAACAGATCTGCAAATCATCGTCATGGAAAATCTGGATAAGTTAAATTAGTCGTCAGTTAAATTCAACTCTTGGTCACACACAATATTATAATAGTGACCAATTAATAAAAATATAGACTTATTGCGAACTGGATTTCAAACTTATTTTAAAGAAAACTTTGTCATCTTTTGAACTTAAGATTTTTAAAAAATTTTATAAAGGATAGACTAATGATTACAAACAATCAACTATAAACAAAAATTTATTATGATTTTGATAAAAAAAAATGAAAGTTGTCGATCTTGATTAGCTTGAAATGGATATGGATTGAGTCAAAAATTGGTAAACCATCCAATAAATCGATTCAGTTGGTTTTTAAAAATTGGCTAGTAAAATACCAATTAAAATTGGTCAAAAAATCAGTGAACTAGACTGCATCAATAGTTTTCTATTTGTTCTTATTTTTCTTTTTTGTTATTAAAACAATTTTATTTTGACACTAATTTTTTATGAATTTGTAAGTTCAAAACAATATTAATTTAGTTGTTTTTAATATAAATAAATATAATATATGTGTTGTTTATCATTTTAAACTTGTTTTATATATATATTAATGTATAAAAAACTGAACTAGATCGACCAAGTCAACTCGAAAATTAGTGAATTGGCTAGTGGACAAGTCTTGTTGGCCCTTAAAAATTAGGCAGCGAAAAATCGTGAACCAAATCGGGTCAATGATATTGAAATGATGTCATTTTGACACTATTTTTTATAAATTTTTGAATTCAAAATAATATCATTTTGATCATTTTTAATATAAATAAACATAATATATATGTTATTTATCATTCTAAACTTATTTTATGTTTATTTAAGTGATTTAATTATATTTTATGTATATTAGTATGTATTATATATTTATTTTCATATTAAATTATTATTGTATATTATCATTAATATATAGTTTTAAATAATATAAAAAATTATTATCAGTTCGACCAGAAACCTTTACCTTCATTGATTTAATGACCACTCAGTTCAATTTTTAAAATATTGGTATATTTAAGTAATTTAATGATATTTTATATATATTATATATTACATAATTTTTTTATATTAAATTTTTATATTATCATTGATATATAGTGTTATATAATATAAAAAATTAAAAAAAATTATTATTAGTCCAACTATAATTCAAACACGGTTAGACCAATGAGCTAATTGTTAATTTTTACCAGTTTAATAACCGATTTAATTTTTAAAATATTAATTTTAGTATATAAAGACACCCTAAGAATTCATAGGCATATATATAATAGTATAAATGTAGAATATAATATATTTTTTAAATAAAATAAAAATAAAAAATAAGAAGTTATTGAATAATTACCCACTATTTTTTCTGGTTAAAATTATATATAAAAGATTTGGAAGAGACCAAACCTTCCACGGTAATATATAATAGTATAAATAAGAGAATTTTAAAATTAAATTTTAAAATTTTGAATAAAATAACTTAAATTTCTTCATATTTAGCATATCCTTTGAAAAAATAATAAAAAAATGAAAGACGCTGCTAACATGTTTAAGAGTTATATATATAAACAAGTATAAGAGAGGTCAAAATGATTTTAATCATCTTATTATATCCATTGATTATCAATTATTAACAAGTAAAAATTCAAAAAAGAAAAAATAGTTTCTCTTTGATCTCATTTCTTTTGTTAATTTACTCTCCTTTTTATATTATATATTAACTACCCTATAATATTAAAAAGAAGGGTAATAAAAAAAAAAGATTGGCCAATGTTCAATATGCATGCATATGGCTCTGGGTTTTCCCTAATTAAAAATATAATGATACATTAATCTAAACCATATAATTATTAGTCATATTAAGGGGATTTTATACTGTTCTACCCTAATCTTTAGTTATCATTGCAATCTCCTCCCTAATATATTAATTGTACCACATTGTACTCTAAATTATCATAATTTTATCAAATTACATACTCCTACTGTTTAATTAAGTGTTAAAATTAATAATTTTAGTTAACATGAACTAGTTATGTAATTAAAAAAATTTAATATAAATAAAAAATAATAATTTTATTATATAAAATGACACAAATATCTTAAAAATAAACGAGAATAATCTTTAATTAACTTTTATTTTTAAGAGTAAAAATAAAAGTTAATTAAAAATTTTATATTATTTATTTTTAGGATATTTGTGTTTTTTTTATAATAAATTTATTATTTTTTATTTCTATCAAGTTTTTTTAATTACATAACTAACTCATGTTAATTAAAATTATTAATTTTAATACTTAATTAAGTTGTAAGAGGTAATTTAACTAAATTATAATAATTTATGATATAATATACTATAATTAATAAATTAAAAAAGATATTATAATAATAATTAAAGATTAAAATAAAAAAATACAAAATTCCCTCGTATTAATGTAATGTATTTGGATTAATGGCTTTGCCTAATTAAATATGAAGCTTCCCATCAGCAACGAAATTAGGCGTTGCATGGAGCATGCAGTGTGAACTCCTCCCAACGTGTCCCAAGCTCACTTCAAATTAATCTTTTCTCAAAGGCTAACGTAAACCATAGCTCAGCTCACAAGCTCTATTATTTATTTATTTATTTAGAACTCAAATTAATTTAGGTACGCCATTAATGTCAACTATTTATGTGTCATCTTTCTTAAGAATATTGTTTCGTCGTTTTATTTGAAAATAAAACTCTTACAAAGGCATGCTAATATACTCTTCCTTTTTCATTTTGAAGTGACACTTAATCACAGTTTTCAAAACCCTCATAATATAGAATTAGCCTCTCTTATTTAGCTAAGATTAATATTGATTACTTTATACAGAGCTTTAATTTTTTTTGTGGATGAAGTTTTTTGGTTTATTAACATCTTCATTTTAAACATTAAGATATATATACTTAGAAATATTTTAAATGGTTGCCTTTAGTTTACATTATACTTGTATCTTATATCACTAAAAAAAACATGAAGATATTGTTAAATTTTCGTGGTAGCCTAACTCTTCCTCACAAAAGTGCTTTATGAGGGGAGGGATTTAGGCCACCACAAAAATTTAACATGGTATCAGAGCTGATGACCCGAGATCGAGACCAGGACTTATACCAAGTACGAAGAAGTTGTGTACTAGGTTTACTCCTTCCGATCACGAGGGGGAGTGTTAGAAGTCCCACATTATTTGGGTAAGGTTATTAAGTGTTGTATATAAGTGAAAGGCATCCCTCCCCTCATAAGACATTTTTGTGAGGAGGAATTAGGCCACCACGAAAATTTAACAGCTATCATATTTTCAAATGTTTAGTTTCTTCAATAAAAAATATGTACATTGTTTTATTTTTTAACAACTTTTAATTATTTAAACTAAATATAAGAACTTTAAATACTATAATAACTTATACGTAATTTGATATTCAAAATATTTTAAAATGCAGGGTGTGATTGGGTTTTTGTGATTTAATTAAAATGCATCATTCAATCTTCTTGTAATCTTTTCATTTACCACTTAATCATCATGTAATATTTTTTATCTACATTCTAATAAAAATTAATAATTACATAAGTATTAAAACAATAAAAAATTTGTTATTAAAAGTTTATTTTACTTACATTTTGAATAACTTATAATTAGTGTCCAGAGGCTATTATGCATGTTTGGATAAATTGATCATTTCTAATTTCAAGTATCATTTTAATTCTAATAATAATGTTCAATATATAAATGAAACGGGTTTTTAATAATGATAATTTTTTTTTAAAACTTTACTAAAATTTTAATTTGTCAAAAAATAATACGACATAATTAAATGATAACTGAATAAATGATCAAGAGGTGGTTACAAAGTAATCATGAATAAAAGAATATGAAATATGAATACAATAATAGGTTAATAGAATTTTCTTAAATTTAGGTAGAAACAGTATTTACACAGTGAAAGATGAAAACTAGTTAGAAGATTAGGTGTTGTGTGAATAAGAATAACATGAAAACAATGTTGTCAAACATAAACTGTCACCTGAAGAATCCACCATTTCACATTCGGGCAACGACAAATCTTCTGTTCACAACTACCAAACAACCACACACAACCCATACGTCACACATATGCAATATATACATATTTTAATTTCTTTTAATTTTTCTTTCCTTCTTATACCTTTCAATTTTATTTTCTTGAATTTTCTCTCTTTTTTTTCTCTTTTTTCTCTCTCTTTCAAGAGAAAAACTCTAATATTATCATAGTACTGAATCTTTAATAGTATGATAATTCTTTTACAACATAAAATTATTTATTTTATTTATATATAAAAATAATATATATAAAAAAAAAGTAATTATTTTTAGTACTACAAGTTTTTCTCCTCTCTCTCTCTCTCCCTAATCTCTCTCTGTCACTCCCCTTGGACTTGTTTAGTTTGACAGTGATATAAATGGTAAGTGAAACCTTACTAACCCAAAACAAAGATGTCAATATTAGGTACCCAATGATACAAAAGCCTTAAAATGTTAGTTTCCCTAACAAAGACTTCACCTATTTAATTAAACCTTGTGTTTTTTTTTTGGTGTTGTTCTACTAATATAGGTTAAATTTTTAACTAAAATTTTAAGGGATTGGCTTAGGATTAGAGGTGAGTTTGTGATATACATTACAAGTTTGAATATTTATTTTGTAAATTTTTTAAAAAATTAAGTTATATGTGAATTCTCTCATCTTGGTATGAATAATTTGTTTTTGATTGAATAAAAAATTAAACTAATTCAAATGTGCATGAACTGACCAGACATCATCACATTATATTTCTGAAAAGAAAATTTTAATAGACTAGAAACCTGTTTTTTCACATAATTTCTCACGAACGAAAATACCATGAGAAAGTCTCACAAAAATGCTTACGTATTTCTCTCAAATACTAATTTGTAAAAAAAGAATTCATGAAATTGTTTCCTAAGAAAACTCATGTTTTTTTTTTTGGTAGTGTGGGGCAGAGGTTTGGCATATAATGATGATTAAAATTTGTTTTACTAATGAGTGTGAGCATTTTATATTAAAATGAAAAGGTGCTAATTGGGCTGCAGGTCACCTAAATCATGAGACTTGTGGGTTAGTCACCATTCTGTTTGATATGAAAGCACACCATGAATCTAATGACATTCCACTTGTTTTATTATACTATAAAAGTTGGTAAGAATATTATTTGATGGGGAAATCTCATTGACCAATTGGGTGTATGTCTTTAATCTTTGTTAGCCTATAAATATTATATTAATCTAACCATTTTTATAGGTCAAAATTCTTATATAATTCACTTCTCGATTATTTTATTTTATTTTTTTACTTATGTCATGTTGACGCATTTTTGCTATTGTCAATCCAAAACTATAGTATGTTCATGATATATTTATCAAATATAACTAGTATAAATTATTTAATTTTTTATTAATGTTACTACTTTTTAATAATATATAAGTTAAATTAATCAAAGACTGAAAGTACTCATATTCTATAATCATGTTTTGAACATATATGGGTTATGAAAATTTTGTTTTATTAGCTGCTACATATCCAAATGATTTAACCCCAAAAAAATATGATTTCTTTTTCTTAATTTACTGCCATGATCTTAGAGGTTATATGATGCAGTGCTTCTCTTCATGTTATTATTTCATCCTTTTTATTTTTGTACAAGTAGCGCCATGTGCTGAGAATATATAAGAAAAAAAGAATGGTATGGCATATCTTGAACAAAATTTTCGAGAGGCAAATTTTAATAAAATCACTATGATAGTATTTTTTTACAATAGTGTAAATATTATTAATGTTGAAAGCTTTATAAGCATCCTAAAAATTATCAATTATTAATGAATATGTCTGATACTATTTATGTAAATTTTATTCTAAAAAATATACATAAATAAGAGAACAAAATTTTAAGTAGATGACTCATTAATTAAATTATTAGTTTATATAAATTTATGAAGATAAAGTTTGAAACTTTGCATAAATAAATATACTCAAATAAGATTACTTTGTTAGATTCTGCATATTTATAAGGAAAAAGTCTGAAACTTTGCATAAATAACAATACCTAAATAAAAGTTGTGGCGTGGTCCATGAAAATCAAAGATTGTGATTGAATCAAAAGAACTCATGAATAATAAAGAGCAGCAGGGACCATGTTAATGAAATGAGGCCAAAAACCTTTGAAGAGAACCATAGTGGAGAATGATGTTGCGTTGCTAGTGCTACTACTGTATTTCTCCAGTCATGACTGTCTAGATTCTCCCCTTCCATTTTTTTTTGTCTTCTTAGAGGCCACCGATTTTGGTTTCATCTCCTTTTTCTTTATTTTCTTTCTAGCTTTTTGTTCTAACCTAGTTGTTTTCCCTCTAGCATCTTCTTTTTTTTCCTCTTTTTTACACGTGTACACTCGTTGATGATCCTTCTTTTGTCCTATTTCTTCTTTTCCTTCTTTTATTTTTTTATAAAAAAAATAATAAACTTAATGACAATTTTATAAATTAAGTTTAAGATAACTATCTCGAATAAGTTATATTTAATTTCTAAAAATTTTAAGAAACAAATTATATTTTTTTATGTTAATTACATAGCAGATTTTTTTTAGGGGCAAATAATTTTTTAAACAAATTAATTACATAAAGATATTTGGGGGGGACGATCGCCCCCCAGTCTCCACTAAGATCCCCAGTGATGGTAAGATCAATCCAATCCCTAGAGTTCATTGGTTCAATGAACATTTTACCTTCCCAACTTAGTTGAGATCAGGAGTAGAGTATTTGAATTTAAAGACGAGATGTTATTCTTTTCAATCTCTTCTGCAGTCCTTCCAGGGATTCTCCCAGCAATCAGTCACCACCTACCACATGTCATACACAACAAAACATTAATGGCAAAAACAAAGATTAACAGTAAAAAGGAAAGAAAGAAGATTAAATTTATATTTCAGCCATTCAAAGATATTATTCTTCAACTGAATCATCTCAATTTAATTCTCTGAATTTTACTTACAATTCAATTTTGTATATCACTTCGTTTGATTAACGTGAAATTGACGAACTAATTTAATGACATGAAATAATGAATTGGTGTGCAGGCGATCGTCAAATAATATATAGGCACTTAATCAATGTCATTAATTATGTTAGCTTCTTTTATTACTCAAATTAACAAAGAGAAAAAACTGAAATATAATTAAAATTTAATTTGAGAAGTTTAATTAAAAAATAATATTTTTAAAGAATCAGATATGAATCTTGAGAGAATTCCTACTATCCGCAAACCCGCTTCAATGTTTACGGGTTGGGTTAAGAAAATCTACAAATCAACCCAACCCAATCCTCATTCCTGCTAACAAGAATTGTTAAGGGCCATACAAATCTCGGTAGCCACCGTGGGGAATTGGACCCAACTTCTAATTTTAAATGACTTGCGAATTTAACTTCATTAATTTTTAAAATTTTAAATCTAAAATATAAGAAATTAATATATATATATATATATTATAAATCAATTCGATTATGTCTGATACAATATATAGGACTCACTCATGGCATACTGCTGCCCCAAAATATACTATATTTTATAATATCTCTGCATCCTAGGTTCGTAAAATTTGTGATTTTCAAATATTATTATTTGTTTACTAAAAAAAAACCTTTTAATTCATGTCACCCAATCATTTAATCTTGGATCTCAAATCTTCTAGATGCTAAATTTCAAAAAAATCCCCATATTTAACATGCCGAAACTAGGCACATTGAATTAGGAATAATTACCTCAAAAAAAAATTATATATGTATGGAGATGAAGTAATTATCCTCTTTAAAATTTTTATACTCCTCTCGCTATTTTTTATTTTCTAAGTGTATACTATTTTGACCCCCATTTTCTAATTCCATCCCTAGACAAGAAGAATGTTAGAAGGCTCCAAAGCTGCTCTAAAAAGACCTGATGTTGAAGCAAATTTAAGTTCCAAAACTAATGGATATGAACTTTGTTCATATATTTGTGAAGGCCACCTTGGGGTTTGAAAGCATACAACATAAAATAACCTGACCATAACAAAAACAGCCGAAAATTTTATAAAACAGAACCTTTATATAACAATGCTGTGTTCAGAGACAGATAGAAACAAAGTTTCTATTCATGGTTTTAGGCTTAGATGTGACTCATACATTTACCAAGAAATAATAAGTAACCAAGCCAGAACAAGCAGAGTTCCCATTCTACCTAATGACTACCACCCCTCAGAGCAAGCACCAAGTGAAGTACAGAACCACCCTCAATGTTGTACTCTTTAGCTGTTTTGTCATCTGCAAGCTGCTTCCCAGCATATATGAGCCTGTAACAAATGCCAATAAAAGGGTATATCAACTGAAACTGAACAAAACTAAATGTGAGCACGAGATTTGAATTTCACTATCGCTCATGAAAGCCAAGCCAACTAAATCCAACACCAATACAACATAAAACAAATCAAAAACAAGAAACAGATAAGGGAACTATTGCCAGTACTTTGTTAATTCAATTGCTGGATGAAATAAAGGCGTGGATATGGATATGGATAAGCATTCCAAACATCTTCAAAATTACAAAACTTACGCTAGCATTACTTAGACAAAAGGTATAGTAAGTGCTATATAAAAAAAAATTAAGACAAAGTCCATGACCATTGATTTTGTTCACTTTCTAGTTTCTATCAGTTCATCACTGACATCATTACAACTTAATCTAAATTGCTAAAGCAAAACCCTGCAAGGGGGAACTCTAAAGTAAGACATGACAATGAAATAATAATATATCTAAATAATATCTAATCTTTACTCTAGGCACACAAAAAATACAGGGAGAATAATATATGATCAGAAACACATGAGTTTTTGCAATTAACAAGCGACATACATATTTACATCTAACAGTTATAACTTTAGGCCAATCATCTGTCCATGAATTACTTCAGTTCAATTAGTATATTGAGGAAAAAGAAAAGACCAAACCTCTGCTGCACAGGTGGAATTCCCTCTTTCTCTTCAACACGTTCCTTGATCCGGTCAATGGTATCAGTTGGCTCAATGTCAATTTCAATTTCTTTTCCAGTTAGAGTCTTCACTTTAATCATGGTTCCTCCCCTAAGCCTCAAAACCAAATGAAGTGTAGATTCCTTTTGAATGTTATAATCAGCAAGAGTGTGACCATCTTCCAGCTGCTTGCCAGCAAAAATCAACCTCTGCTGGTCAGGAGGGATACCTTCCTTGTCCTAAAAACATGTGTTCCACAAGTAGTTAGAAATTAATGCTGCAACTTATAAATGACAATGACATACAATTCATACATCATACTCAACTCAAGAGCATCATATGATGTCATATAAAAAAGGGCAAAAATAGATGTGAGCTTATGGATTCTGTCAAATTCTAACACCATACAGATATAAAACAAGATTTATCTTAATCATATATTCATATGCACTTTTACATGCCAGAGGAAAAGCAACACACATGCATACATCAAGAACATAACATAATGACATAGTTGTCATAGCTTCAGTTTTCACAATTATTCTACTAGTATTGAAAAACCAGGAAGATTTTAAATTCTTCAGGAATGCAAATATCAGTGACTAATCAGATGGTCACACAGATAAAACAATTCCTACCAAGAGAAACTCAATATCAATTATAAAAGAGTTTCACTCCCTTGGGTATAAGATAATATAACAAAGTCAAACAAAAATGGTGTACTCTAAATCTTCTAAATATCATCAGAATCAGATGAAGCGTGAATTTGACAAGAGCAAAGCATCTGGTCCCAAAGAATCACTTTGATCACTCCGCTTCTCCCCCATAAAGGTTTCAGGGTCAAGAAGTATATATTTCAAGTTTTAACCTTTATACATCTGAGACTTCAAACCCAACACCAAATTCGTTACAAACCCTTATAATGAGCAGCACACTTACATATCAGCGTAAGAACTACAACGGAATCAAGCATCACCAAAATCACTCCACTTCCAGCAAGATTCTATCCAAAACCAATCATCAGAAACCCTAACAGAATACCCAGAAACCGTAATTCACACGCACCCATGCACATACCCACAAGAGGAGAAAGCTGTTCAAATAAAATTCCTGATAAAAATAACCATGACCCTAAGTAACTTGCCCAATAAAGCTACCTCCTTGATGAAATCTCTAACAATAACAACACACAAAAAATGAGCTGGGAAATCGAAAAGGCGAACCTGAATCTTGGCCTTAACATTGTCGATGGTATCACTACTCTCAACCTCGAGAGTAATGGTCTTTCCGGTCAAAGTTTTCACGAAGATCTGCATAGTTCCTTCTTTATCAAGTGAGAAAACTATAGAAGCGACAGATACAGACAGAGGGGAAAGCCAATAGAAAGAGAAAGAGAAAGAGAAAGAGAAAGAGGGGGAATTCTTGACTCGAAGAGGAGGAGCTACTGGGGCGGGGTATTTGTAGGTTGAAATGGGGCAAGGCCTGGTCTCACCCGTTATGGGGATTGGGAATCTGCGTATTCGATAACAGAAGGGACTGGATGCACTAACCCATTATTATTCATATTCCTGTTTTTTGACGAGAAGGCCATCAATAAATAAATTATTTTGTCTTTTAATATTCTTTAAAAGAAACATAAGATATTATGATTTTTTGTTATAAAAATTTGTTCTTTTGGGATGAAATCTGAGAATCTGTTTAACTTCTTTCAACCATGTTTTCGTTGAATTGCCAAAGTATTTTTGGAATATTTCTGGAACTTTTTTATGTCAAGATCACAAATAGAATTTAATCTTGAAATTAGAACTTTATATAAATTTGATAATGAAGGTTCTCCACTTTTCTCCACTTTTGTTTAATTTTGTGTTTACTATTTATGCTTTTTATTTCATTAGGATTTTATCAATAAATATTCGTTCGAAATTAGTCATACATTTACATTGATCAATCAAAGATATCAATAAAATAATAAATATATTTAAAAATATTAAAATAAGAGGAATAAAAAAAAGATAGAGCATTAGAGGAGAGGAGAGAAGAGAAGAGTACTTGTTCTCTTCTTACACTTGTGAACGCTTGTGATTGACTTGTTAAGGTGATTTTTAAGTGATATTTGATGTAACACTATATTTAAATATAATAGTTGTTATAAGAACATATATTCTTTCAGTCTTAAATCAAGTAATTGTTTTTATTTAATTCAACGGTTGAAATGAATAAATGTATATATAATAAATGTTACATTTATATATAACAATTTATTCATATGTAACTTAAAAATAATCACTTCTTAATTAGGAAACAAAGCAAGCACGGAAGATCTAGTTAACATAAACATAAATATAATACGCTAATCATTAATTAAATAAATACTGAATCTAATGCATTTTTCTATCTCTTATAACTCTAATATGATAGTATTATATTATTTCTTACATAAGAGGATCTAATATGTTTAAATCCACTTACTTAATTTATCTTTTGGATATAGTTAAAGACATAGCATCCACATTAATATTAAATTTATGATAAGAATTAAATTTAATTTCAACCAAAAAATTTTAAAAATCCTAAAAAGTCAAAACAAGGCATCACATATAGACCACAATTTGTGGGGGAAATGAATGTTCACCAATAGTGCACTATTGAAGTAGCATAGAGATAAATATAGACTTATGAGATAAGATTCCAATCCAATCCATGACTCATTCTTTGTGTTTGATTTTGATAACGTTCAATTTTTTGTATTTCCTTGCTTTGCTATATATATATATATTCTTCATAAGGGACAAAAAATTATAGTCATAATTTTTTTATTTAAAAATATACACTCACATTTTTTTAATTTTTATACTATTTTTTTAAAGTTTATAAAATATACACTGGCATTCTTTCTAATTTTAAATATTTACATTAAACTCTCTTGTTATAAATTTTTCAAAAACATTAACTTGACTTTTAAGAATTTGTAGTACATTAAATTAGGTTCAGTGAAATTTTTTTTTTAAATGATTTGGTATAAACTTTGTTAATAAATGAGAGATTTTTGTATAATTTAAAATTAAAGTAAACATGAATGTAAATTTCAAAAAAATTAGAAAAAATGAATGTAATTCACTCAAAATTAAAAAAAAAAAAAGATAAAGGCACTTTGGAATAAATTCTCAACACAAATTTCATGTAATGTTTTAAAATTCAATCTAGAACTAAAAAGTGAAAATTCCTAACTTAAACTCAACTAATACCTAGAGAAGGTGAATAAGTGTAATTGAATATTAAGCTCAATTAAATTTAGAATCACACAACCTAAAAATTCAATCAACAAATATGCAATTAATTAATAGTAATAAACAATAAATAAAATAGACACAAGTAATTTGCTGACGAAGTGAAAATTTTTTAAAGAACTCTTCAGAATAAAAATCACTCCGAGTATAAGACACTATAATAAGGTTAAATAACAAATATGTGGTTGACCTAATGATGACATGCCAAATCAACTAAATGCACAAGACATATTACCAAACTGTAACTAAACTTTAGCATAAGCAATACCCTAAAACTTTTGACCTTTTTATAGCATACCTACTTCAAAACTTTGAAAGATTTGCTCCTAGAACTCCAAGCTTTTATCCTTCAAAACCTCTTAAGCTTCAAGTAGATGTTTCTCAAATCACCCCTTAATGTGACTTATTTATGCAAAATATTATTACTTTGAGCATTCTCTCCTCCTTTCAATTGTCTCCTCTCCATTCCCTCTTCATTTTTCTTAGGTTTCTTTTCTTCAAAGTCACTATGCACTCTCCTCAGCAAGTTTTTTAATTAAAGAATGATTCCATTTTTTGGATGCTCTTAAACTATTCAGGAACACTTATGTTTTCTCACCCCTTTAGGTGAGGAGCCCCACTTGCTGTATTATGGGGCTCACCCCTTCGAGTGAGGGAGCATGAGATATTCTTTGAGTATAGGAGTGGAAGTAGGTCAAATAATCTATCAGGAGCCTACAGGCTGGCCTACTGTAAGTTTGGCCTGACCTGACATATTTAATAATTTAGGTTAGGTTAAGACCTTTATATATGCCTATTTAATTAAATAGGTAAGGTCTCTATATCAAATACCTAGCATGTA
>JASKGM010000005.1:10125503-10136832 GCA_034509205.1 Ceratonia siliqua
GTTTCTTAAATGAATTGGTAGTTGTATTCCCGTCAATTGGAAATGGAAGTTAAGTTAGTTAGCTTGTTAACTGGTTGAAAACTGTGTTCTTTAATTTGATCTTTTCTGCTCTTAGGGCAGTTTCTCCTTATACAGTTTAAAGGTTTTGGCGGAACAAAGGAGGGTTGAACTTTGTGGCAATGTGTGATTTTTGCTGTGATTTGGAGCATTTGGCTGGAGTGGAATGCTAGTATTTTTAGGGCTCTTTCCTTGTCTTTAGATGCCCTGTGGACAAGGATTTTGTTTGGGGCTTCTCTGTGGTGTTCGGCTCAGGGTTCTTTAAAGAGAGTGTCTCTTTTAGATTTGCAAAGGTCTTGGGCAGCTTGGCTGCTGTTTTTGTCTTGTTCCTTTTTCCTAGGTTTTTATCTTTTCTCTTTCTTAATATAATTTCTTCTTTTTAATTTTTTTTTTTATCTTTCGGAACTAATAACATAGGGAGTGTACATAAGATTGTCAAGACATGATTGAGAGAATATTTTATCCAACTGACTGGGTCTCTTGACCTTGTCCTAGTGGCCTGATCGGTTCAACTTCAAACCCAGCGTGTGACAAAATGGCCCCCTACTTAAAAGATTTGAGGAAAAAAACTATTGGGTCATATTTAGTCATGTACAAAAAAAAAAAAGAGAAAAAAATGATCTTGTTAGATTTTTCAAGTTCTAGGAAATTTGATGGATAGAATTATGCAAATGATATAATAGCAGCTTTATTTATTTTATGGTTTCCTTTTACATCTTTCCTCATCTGTGCATAATCGGTTATTCTCACCTCACTTAACCTGGTACTGGTGAACTGTAGCTACTCTGGTGCTTGGAGTAATCGGGGGCTGCCTGGCCTAAGAATAGCCGGATATGGGCTCAATTACGAAAGCCCAAATAAAATTTGGGATTTTTAAAAAAGCCCATATTGTAAAAGAGATGGGCTCAGGCCTTGATGAAAATGGGCCAGTCCCATGTGGCCCGAATTACACTTTTTTTCAACATTTTTTTTATATATCACTTTAATTCACTTTTACATGTATAAAATGTATAATCTCAGTTTTAAAGATGTTTTGATGTTGAAAGTATGTATTAATTTTTAAAAGTATTTTTTTTCTAAAAAGTTCTTAATTTTTCTCTTTTTTTAAAACATTTAAAACAAAAGTGATATTTTATCAGGCTACAAGGCTGTGCTTGGGCTTGGGCCCGGATAGAAACAAATAAGTAAATAAATTCAGGCCAAGCCCGGACCCAGGCCTAACTTTTTGTTGCTGTTCTTCAAAAACCCAGCCCGTGATCTGGTGTAGCTTGGAGTGCCATGCCTTTCTGGCTTTTTAAGGGATCAAAATTAGTCATACTATGATAGAAAGAATGGTTCCATGACCTGATAATTATTATATGTAAAGATATTTCTATTTATGCCTTGCTTATATCTTTAGCAGATTGCTGGGCAATGAGGGACCATAGATTGTCATCCTTTTAAACCAGCAGAATGAAGCTTATTACTTTTTTATTAACTTATACCCTAGTGGCCTAGTTACATAGGATAGAATATTACATTAGAGAAATGATGATAATTGGTAACTTAACATGTTTTGCAGACCATTGCAACAGTGTGCATGTTTCTTGCTGGGAAGGTTGAGGAAACTCCTCGCCCTCTAAAAGATGTCATTCTTGTTTCATATGAAATTATACATAAGAAGGATCCTGCTGCAGTTCAGAGAATCAAACAGAAGGTATATCATATGTCTCTCACATCCTTGTTGCTTTCCTGTCAAGAAAATCTCTGCTACCATCATTGAACTGCCTGTTAATGAATTATTTGTTTTACTGTAATGTAGTTTAGTTACATTGAATTTGATGATGATTTCTATGTTATTATCTTTTATCTGAACTTCTATGAGTGGCCATAGTTTAGTTTCTACTTCCTATCATGGAACAGATTAATCCCTGCTGCATGTGCCAAGTAGGGAAGTGAATGCAACAATTATGATATGCAATTTATATCTGAAATTAGATTTCTGTACTGAATTTAATCTTCTTTCTCTAATAATTGTTACTGTGTTACTGATAGAAACCCACTTTCCAGCACACTGGTATAGTATTATGGAAATAGAGTTTATAAAGACTCATAACACTAATATATTTAAGTACACTAAGATAGAATATTGATAGTACACAGTAGCAACACTCTTAAACTCACAATACACAAATTACAATTGATAATTATAACACAGCCCAGCATTTTGAGTGGCCGGAATACTCCCTGTTCTGGCAATTTGAGAAGTCAGGGTCTCCTTTCCCCAATTCCCAATTTTTGGATATCATTTCCTTGTCCTTCTCCCCCTCTATTTATCCTATTCCTTACATAACTGTCTCCAACTGCTGCCTCCATAACTGCCTTTCCCTTGTTAACTTCCCCAACTCCCTTGTTAACCTCCTCAATTAGATAAGTTCCAACATTACCCCCCCTCAAAAGTCACCTTGTCCCCAAGGTGAGATTGAGAACTCCAGCCAGCAGCTTGGTCACCAAAGTGTGTTCTGTCCTCTTCTTCCTCATCAACTATGAGGACATTCAATTTGGGTTTTTTACAGCGGTGCCGGGGGAAGTATTTTTCTTCACAGCAGAAGCAAAGACCTTGCGCCCACCAACGACCTGCTTCCACATCTGAAAGGCGGCGGAAACTTGAATCTCCACCATTGTTTACTTTATAGTTCATTCCATTGGTTCCTCTGTTATCCATTTGAGACTGTCCAGACGAGTTCCCACCTGTCCGTTCCACTCCAAACCTTCCCCGGTTTCCATCGTGCCATACCCATGCTTGTGAAGATGACTCAACCTGGTTTCCCATTGCAGAAATTTTGTCCGTCTCCTTTCTGGTTTGACCCGCTACAGACATGGAGCATCCATCAGAGTCCAAGTAGCCCACTCCTCCTCTTCTCCTCTCCTTAGCCCGATCCAACATTGTTCTTTTCTTCAATTTTCTGGGCCAATCCCGTTAGTTGAATGAGTGAAACAGGTCGCCCAAGTCAGACTTCGGCCCTGATTTCATCATGTAACCGACCCCTGAACAAACCCATAAACAAGTCATCTGACGCTTCACGCAGGGGAGCCGTTTTATGTTCAAAATTTCTCTGATATTCAGCAACAGTTCCATCTTGCTGTAGTTCCCTCAATCTCTCGTAAACATCTCCAGTTTAGGACGGTTGGAAACGTTCAACCACTGCATCTTGAAATTCTGCCCAAGTCCTGATCAGCTGACATCCTTCTAACCACTGAAACCAATTCAGGGCATCTCCTTCGAGGCACACAGCCACCACATCAAGCTTCTCAGCATCTTCTACTTCATTTACTTGAAAATACTGATCCAAACGAAAGAGTCACCCAGTAGGATCATCTCCATGAAAAATAGGTAATTCCAATTTTCTATATCGAACTTCCCTCTCTCTCGGAACACCTACTGGATTTTGAATAGGAATCCTTTCTCCTTCCCTATTCGATCCTCCTGCAGATCCTTCTATTCCACCCTAATTATGAGCCCTTAATTGATTCATAAATTCCCTAATGTCAACTAAGTAATCCTGCATAAGCCTTATTTCATGCTTAATTTCTCCATTTTCTCTTCGCTGCTCCTCTACAAATTTCTCCAAATTTTCAATTCTACTATCCATCCTTGTAACAACCATTCTCCAGAACAACTACTCTATACCAAAATGATAGAAACCCACTTTCCAGAACAGAATTTATATAAGATTATAAGAACACTGGTATAGTATTATGGAAATAGAATTTAATAGAGTCACAACACTAATATACTTAAGTACAAGACAGAATATTGATATTACACACAGTAGCAACACCCTTAAACTCACAATACACAAATTACAGTTGATAATTATAACACAGCCCAGCACTTCGAGTGATCCGAATACTCCCCGTTCTGGCAATTCGAGAAGCCAGGGTCTCCCTTACCCAATTCCCAATTTCTAGATATCCTTTCCTTGCCCCTCTCCCCCTCTATTTATCCTATTCCTTACATAACTCTCTCCAACTGCTCCCTTCATAACTGCCTTTCCCTTGTTAACTTCCCCAACTCCCTTGTTAACCTCCTCAATTAGATAAGTTCCAACAGTTACTTTAACCTTCTGTTCATTTCTTTCAAAATTTGAATTTTATATTTTGTTCCTGCGGAGCAGGAGTAGCTGTCTTTTATAATGTGATTTTTCTCATGCCATTACTTTTTACTTGCAACTATGGCACAGGAGGTGTATGAACAGCAGAAAGAATTGATCTTACAGGGAGAGAGAGTTGTTCTGGCAACTCTTGGTTTTGATCTTAATGTGCACCATCCTTATAAACCTCTTGTTGAAGCAATAAAGAAATTCAAAGTTGCTCAAAATGCCCTTGCTCAAGTTGCATGGAATTTTGTTAATGATGGGTATGCAGATTGCACCATTTTTGTTATGCCCAATGGCCTTTCATTTTCCTTTCCTGAAATTAGGATGTGGTATGCAGACTTCGGACATCTCTTTGCTTGCAATTTAAGCCTCATCACATTGCAGCTGGAGCCATATTCCTTGCTGCCAAGTTCCTCAAGGTGAAGCTCCCATCAGATGGGGAGAAGGTCTGGTGGCAAGAGTTTGATGTCACCCCACGCCAATTGGAGGGTTCGTGTCCTTTTTCCCCCCTTCTCAGTACTAGTGATATAAAGAAATAAAAAACAAAAATACTATCTCTTCATTTCTCTTTCCCCTCTGCCTCTTCCCTAATTCTTTTGCTTATCTCTTCCTTTTCTACGAGTAGGGTAGTGTTCAAGTAAGAATTTAATTGTCTAGTTAATTGAGATTCTTGTGCTTGGGAAGAAACACAAATGTAGCAAGATCAGTTAAGGCAGGTGCAATTAATCTAACAGTATCATTTGATCATGTAGACATTTACAACTTTTATTTATCATGTAAGACCCAATTGTGTACGTTCATTTTCTGCAGAAGTTAGTAATCAAATGTTGGAGCTTTATGAACAAAACCGAGTGCCACTGTCCAATGATGTTGAAGGAGCTGCAGGAGGTGGGGTTACTAATCGGGCCCCTGCAAAAGGTCCGACAAGCAATGATGACACTGCAACCACAAACAGTAACTCCCAGACTGGTGCCACAAGTTCAAGACCTGAAACCTCAAAGTCTGCAGCTTCTAAGGCACCGTTTGAGTCATCTGCTACTAATCATGTTGGGCGCCCAGTATCGAACCATGGTAGAAGTAGTGATTATGGAAGCACAGAAATGAAGCACAGGGCTGAAGATGAAGCCAAAGGTAATCATCATCCTGAGTGGGAAACTTTACCGTATAAGGAAAACTTGGAGGAATCTCTAGACATGGTGAGATCTCGATCAAGTTATGGTGATGAGCAAGAAAGCAATGTTGGGAGAAGTGAAATGAAAGAATCTGGTGAATTGAAAGATAAACATACAAGCAGAAACCTAGATCACAGAGATGGTGCATTTGGCCGGCCACCTCAGGAAGCCATAAAGAAAATTGATAGAGACAAGGTAAAAGCTGCGCTAGAGAAACGAAGGAAAGCATCTGGTCATATAACTAAAAATACAGAGTTTATGGATGACGATGATCTCATTGAGAGGGAACTGGAAGATGGGATTGAACTGGCTGCCCAGAGTGAGAAGAACAAGCAGGATAGGAGGCAAAGCTGGTCTAGGTCCTCAGATAGATCAGATCATGAGTATATGCAGCATGGAAGACTTCAAGATCATGCAGAAGAACATTGTCATGGGATAAAAGGTCAGCCATCATATCAACCAGATCTATGTACTGTGGAAGAAGGGGAGTTATCAGCACTTGATGACATTGACCCAGGACATCAATCGCCCAAGTCAAGCAATCGCAAGAGAAAAGCAGCGAGCTCACCTGATAGAGTAGTGGAGGGGAAACAAAGGCATAATTATAGCCATGGGCCTCACCACCATAATCGTTTTGATTATATGGAAGATCGAAACAAGGTCAGCCGACTGGCTCATACTGAGAGGGATAGCAAAAGGCATATGCAGGAGAATCATGTTTGACGGTGTGTTTACAGTTGCAGGGTATGTCTCAGTTGTAGTTGTTCTGAAATCTGCCTGGGTGTAGTCCTTTGCAAAGATCCTGGAATGCTTTCAACTCTGTTCTAATGCAGCACCTTGAGTTGCTGTTTAACCCCCGGTCAAAGAAATCGCTAGATTGATGGTAACTCTAGAACCCTTCAATTTGGTTGGTTGGACCAACACTTCCCTTGTTATATTAATTTTTGCCCCCTCAATTTATGAGTATATAGGAAAAATTGTATTATATGAAATGAGGTATATATGGATTGAAGAGGGACTTGTAATGGAAGGTCCATTTTCCCGTAACATTATTATGTTTTTTTTTAAGATTATCCCTGTGAAATAATAGTCACCATAATGATGATGAGAAATATAAGTGATTAAAAGAGGGAAGGAATTTTTTGGCGTTGTGTTAATTCTAATATGATGAAGGTATTATGCATATGATTATAAACCAGTCTGGTTAGAAGGAGGAGGAGCTATCCTGTAAGATTGTGAACCAATTATTTTCAGCTTTCCAGTTTTCCTGCATTTTTCCTATTGTGATTACAGGATTCTGGAATTGACTTTCCGTGTCCATGAACATTATTAGCTGAATTTTATGTTATCTTAGCACTTCAAGTAGTTCTGGTTTATATGTGGTTGACAATGAAGATAGAAAGAAGGGGCTTGCTGCACTTTTGGGGATGTAGTGCTACAGTCCACCTTTCTATCTCTTATTTTTTTGCTTTCTTTTTTTGTATTAATAAATTGTTTCTTATGTTATATATATTTTTTAGAATTTTTTTTGAAGTGTTTTTAAAATTTTGTACATTTATTGTTCTGTTAATTCAACAATAATTTTTAAAATTATGTTTTTCTTAAGTAAAAATTTCAAAAGAAATATAAAAATATGTCAATTTTTTTTTTAAAAAAATGTATGATATAGAAAATAATCTATTAATATTAAAAAGTTTAAGAAAAACGAAAATTGGTTATGATTAACTTGATAAAAAAATTGGTTTCAATAAAATTTGAAGTATGAAATGTTATGTTTTGTTTAATAAAAATATTTAATATGTATTGAACAAGAGTATAGATTTTTTTTTTAAAAAAAAGCCTCATTTTGCATTGCATATTGTCATTCTTTCTTGTTAGTTTCTCTACTTTCTTCTCAATCTTACCAAAGAAAATCTTGATCCAAATATTTGGGAGACACATAATTATTATGAAAATTAAAATGTTAAAATAAATATTAAAAAATAAGCATATGATATTTTTAATACAATAAATAAGAGAAAAAAGAAAGGAATTGAGGTATTGGTTGATGATAGCTACTTAGTAGAGATTTAAGGGTTTGTCATGTGTCCAAGTATCTAAACATTTTTTTTTTAAATGTAAAAGTAGTTAAACAGTTAAACTACATTTTATTACAAAAAGAACCGAGTTTCCTCATTTTAAGAGATAATACACTTAATATTTGATGATGGTAATTTTTTATTTATATAATTTATATAATATGTTTTACCAAACAAAAGTGATGAAAAAACCTTATTTATCTTCCATTCTTTATACCATAAAAAGAAAAAAAAAACTAAGCTAAATTATACTTTTATACTTTAATCATGCTTTAGGTTTTATAATTTTTTCCTATTTACTTTCTCAACTTTTTATTTATTTATTATTTTCTCTTTTAATTTGTTTTTAATATTTCATTCTTGAATCTTGAAGAATGTATATGATTGTTCTTGCCTATATCTTTCACTGTCTTCTTGATTAATAATTATTCTTGCATTTATTAGTTTAGCTAAAGCTTTACAAAATTTAGTGGAGGATGCCTAATTCATTAGATTTTCTAGTGCTTTAAATAGAAAGATTAAATTAACAAAATAATAATAATTCTCATTTGGAGGGAAACGTTTCAAACTTAGACAAGGACCCACAAAAATCTCGCATTTTTTAAATAATAAAATAAATATAGAAAATTTCAGACAGTGAGAGAAGGAGGGAAAAAGAAATATTTTTTGTTCGAATAATTATAAATTTCCAACGTGTTGTCCAAACTACAAAGTACAAAGCTTTAAAGCCATTCTTCGCTTCAGTCTTCAGTCTCTCCCTCTATTCCAACGAACTCTGCAACAATCTCTCTCCCTTTCGTCCAAAGACCCAAATTCCCACTTCCTCTCTCAATTCTTAAGCAGGTGTTTTATTGTTTTGGCGGAGGAGGAAAGAGGCGAATAATCAGCTATGTCGCGGGGAGGTGAGCTTAACAATGCGCCCGGTAATGATTTTCAATTACCAGACGAGATACTATCGGTTCTACGGACCGACTCACATGAGCTGCTCGATCTGGCTCACAAGATTACGTCTATGGCGATGGCTTCGCAGGTGTCGGAGCTCGAGTCGGAAGTGGGTCAGATGAGGCAGACGCTGGATGAGAAGGACAGCACAGTGCATGAGCTCGAAGAGACGGTCTCTGGTCTGAATCATGCGTGCCAGGAAGCTGAATCCAGGTTGAAGAGCGCTCTTGATGACAATGTGAGTGGGTTTTCTGAAAGATTGTTTCTTGGAAAAAAAATTTCAATCTTTTTGCTTTTTTGTAGTGTTCAGCTGCTGCTGATGTGTTATTTAAAGTAGGCAGGGCAATTCTTTTTGGTTCGATTGTTGTGCCCGATTGAATAGATGACTGCATTGGGGTTTGGGATGCTATATACGGTCCAGAGAGTTTCTCTGTACTAGAATTTTGTTCATAGTTGTGTGGGTTTAGAAAGAACAGAGGAAAATCTTGAAAAAAGAAAAGATCATTTCTACTCTAGCACTCTAGTGTCAAATCTTTAAAGGCCCAACATAAAATTAAGAGACTTTTTAAAGAACTGAACAAGGTAGAATGAGAAGTCATGAATAAAGGGGGTAACTGAGCGCCGCGGCCAATGTGTCATTGTTTGTGTGTCCAAATGTGATTTTGAGTGGTACGTTTAAAATAAAATTTCTTCTGCTGTCAGATAAAATGTTATTTGTTATTGAAACGTTTAGAATTGATGGTAGATCCTTTTTATTCTTCATTTTGGTTATAGACAAAGCTTGCAATGGAGAGGGATCAATTAGCAATGACAACAAGAAAGCTTAGTCAAGACTTAGGAAAGGTGAGAATTTTTTTCTTTTTGTGCTTCCTATCTTACTTTTAGTTTATCTGCCATATGTGTGTCTTTCTTTAGAATTTGTCTGCTGCACAATTTTGTGCCAGAGGGTTGTCAAGTTTCCTTTTTCTTCCTACTTTATCTGATGTAGTGAGACAGAGAAGTGTTGTCTGACATATATTACTAGTTATTAAAGAGAAAGATTGACTAACAATATTGACTCCGACGATGTGATTTTATCTGCCTCAATGGTTTATTTCAGTTGTATTACTACTTTGATGTCTTAAAACAAGATATTTATGCTTGTGTGTCATTGGAGGTTGGTTTGAATCATAGAACTGTTGCCATACGTTGGAAGAAATCTTGAAGAACCTCCTTGTAGGCTATGCTTTCAATTTAAGCAGTCAAATCCTTGACCTCTCTTTATTATAGTAATGGAACCCTGAATATAAGTTGTTTTTCAGAAGCGAAGTATACTATGGTCTCATGACTACATCATTGTCTGTTTCTAATTGTCAATTACACAATCTAATGCTATAGCCTAAAACCTACAAAAATAAGTATAAAAATTACATTTGGTGAAGGAAGTCCCTTGCTTGCCATAGCCAGAAACCTACTTTTATCCACTACATCTTGCCATGGACATGCATATTTATTTTTCTTGACTAGTGGGTTTAATCTATATTTTTTGTTCACTTTCATGTTTTTAGAACTCTAGTAATTACAATATTCCTGCATGCTTATTTTTCCTCGTATACATGCACAAATTATTGTGCCTAGATTGATAAATGCCGATTCCTTTTTCTTTTTCTTTTTCTTTATACCTGATGGATTATTTTCTTTTCTCTATTTGATAGTTGGAGAAAATTAAGAGGCAACTAATTCAGTTTCTGAGTGATGACAATTTTTCTGTAAGACTTACTTATAACTTAATCATAATTTTCAGTTATTACATTTGAGTTTGCTGCTGACAAATGATAAGTAATGTTCCTAAAGAAGCTCTTTTTCACCCTTTCTTTTTCTTCTCACTCTTGGGACAGCAAGATGAAATTATTGATATTAGAACCTCTGACCAGTCAGTTTCGAAGGCATATCCTCATAAGGGTACTTCCCACCTCATTAATTATACTTTTCAGTTTCACGTAACCTCTCTAGTGAATTAATAATGCATAACACTAATTATCTCTTTGTTGATTAAAATTCTCCTTTAAATGCCTATATTCATTTCTCTTTGTATTTCTTACAGATGAGGATGTAAATAGATTAGGTCATTCATATAGTGGCCGCTCTATTGCTGTGGGTGATGCAACTGATGAAGGTAGATGAAGTTTCCAGTTCTATCATTGATTGTAGTGGATGCTGTTACTGTTTGCGGTTTGATAGTAACTACTTTAATAAATTTATTTAGGGTGTACTCTAAGAATTGATGGAAATGAACTTTTTCGTGAAGCCAGGTGGGAATCCTTTATCCATGTTCTTATAAAGTGACTTTTTATTTCATTTTCTCTGAGAAGCTAACAGAATAGGCTAAATGCATCCCTTCTTCAGGAGCCGCCTTTCATATGAGCAGTTCAGTGCTTTTTTGGCTAACATAAAGAACTTATATGTTCAGAAGCAAACACAAGAGGTAAATCAATGTAAATCATCTGAGTATTGGTTGTGGAACTGAAATTGTTTCCAAGCATTTAATGGCTGTTCAACTGTTCTATGCCCTTTCAGGAAACTTTAAGAAAAGCCGAAGAAATATTTGGGACAGATAACAAAGATTTGTTCGTATCTTTTCATCTATTGCTTAACCACGATTCAGTGCAAGTAGCATTGCCTAAAATTGTTTAATCATTTGGTATGCCAATCCTGAACCATCATTTCTCTCTTCCTTTGTGTTATATTTTGGTATGTGGATGAGGTTTTATAAGTAGCAGTATCACTTGGGTGCAGTACAGTGGAAAGTTTATAATACGCCCGTTGCATTCTCATGAGTGTGCCGGTAGTACCTGTTAGTGATGTGACAGTTTACTGTTTTGGTGCTGGAGCCAAAATGTTATGTTTAAATTTAAATGGTTGTCTTATCTTAATTAATGTTTGTGGCTGTGATGTATGATAG
>JASKGM010000005.1:10136932-10148008 GCA_034509205.1 Ceratonia siliqua
CATGCTCAGATAAAACGTTCCTACAGCAGTATGTAAATCGTCATCCAAGTGGCCCTCAAGTTTGGCAGGATTTGAAGCATAGAATTTATTCCGAAAATTAATATTCAAATTCTTATAACATGTACTATCAGAAACAATTGGGAGTTATGCAGTAAATTACTTAGAATATCAGAAACAATTGTATTAAGCGCTGATCTTTTTCTCTTAATTTTCCGTAAATGGCTCTAAACGTGGGGATGCTGAATCTTTTGCCATAGAGAAATGTGGGTACATAACAAATGGCCGGTGGTTTTTCTCCCAATTGTAGTCTTGTAAATTCATAACTATATCATAGATCATGAGGAGGAGGAGGAGGACGAGGAGGAGTTCTTGTACGGATGTTGATACTTGCTTGTACTGCCTATTTTAAAGAAATATATAATGATTTAACACAGATTTATTACATATATATCAGCCCTAGAGAGGTAGTATTGTTTAGTTGCAAATGCTTTTATTTTTTTATTTTTGGTTAATTTAGCTAAGACTGGGGTTCTGCCCTACAGACAATGCCAGTACCATTGAGCTACTAACAAGCATCGTTGGGTATATTTATTGTGCCATTCTTGTAAAGCCTAGAGAATTTCAAACAAAACCATCTGTACAAAACAAATTATCTACTATGCTCAAAGTTAGTGTCTTTTTGACATGGAACTTGATCAGCCTTAATGATTTCTTTATTAGCTGCAATTGTTATTGAAACTTGTATAATCATTTTTTGCTAATGCCCTATGTAGTCAATTTGCAAGAGGTTATCTTGATAACTCTATTCTTTCTGCATTTTGGCTATTTTATTACTTGGCTAAATTTGTAATTTTGATGCCTTTTGCAGTCTCACATTAGTTCAGCTACTCATTTTTTCTGGTGGAAAATAAAGACAAGTCAAGATGGTGAGTTAATGAAGTTACTTCACGTATTTCAAATTGGTTAATTTTCATGGCTTGTGCAGCATTTGAATTGAAAATTGAGCTCATATTTGCAGGTGAAGTTCACAGCCAACAAGCTTCATCGCATTATGGACTATAAGCACAATATTCCTAATATGTCTGTTATTGCACATGTTGATCACGGTATGGATTAACCAGCACAGCTTTTCTTTCTTCTGGTTTTTACTTCCTCTTCCTTACACTATTTAGACACCATTAATTCTTTCTTATGTTTTGTGAGATGACAGATATAATTGTGTTTTGGTGATTGTTCGACTGTAAGGTATCAGAATTTTAACTTCCGTTGCATGAGTCCTTTAAAAGTGTCGTTGATATTTGATAGCAGCAAATACTTCCTTGGCATTAGATGCAATGCAATATACTCGTTAGGGTTTATTGGTATACCTAATGATGGCATCAACAATGGATTTAAACTCGACTATTCTGTTGTTTATCAAAGAGCTGGTGAGATTATGTGTCAGGTCGTGATATTACTTTGGTTTGTTTGTCTGAATTAGACTTTATTATTTGGCTTTCCAATTGCAGGAAAATTGACCCTCATGATTCTCTCTTGTGGCGGCTGCTGGTATTATTGCACAAGAAGTGGCAGGCGATGTCCGGATGACTGATACCTGTCAAGATGAAGCTGAGCGTGTTATCACAATCAAGTCTACTGGTATCTCTCTCTACTATGAGATGAGTGATGATTCTCTCAAGAGCTACAGTGGAGAACGCCAAGGAAATGATTACCTCATAAATCTCATTGACTCCCCTGGGCATGTGGACTTCTCATCTGAGGTCACAGCTGCACTTCACATTACTGATGGAGCACTAGTGGTGGAAGATTGTGTTGAGGGTGTCTGTGTCCAGACAGAAACAGTGCTGCGACAAGCACTGGGAGAAAGGATTAGGCCTGTTCTGACTGTTAATAAGAGGGACAGGTGCTTCCTTGAGCTCCAGGTGGATGGAGAGGAGGCTTACCAAACTTTTCAGAGGGTTATCGAGAATGCTAATGTGATCATGGCTACATATGAAGATCCCCTCCTTGGTGATGTCCAGGTTTACCCAGAGAAAGGAACAGTTGCTTTTTCTGCTGGTTTGCATGGCTGGGCTTTTACTCTGACAAACTTTGGGGTGAGAACTTCTTTGATCCAGCTACCAAGAAATGAACCAACAAGAATACTGGTTCTCCTACCTGCAAGCGTGGGTTTGTTCAGTTTTGTTATGAGCCTATCAAGCAGATAATTGCGACTTGTATGAATGATCAGAAGTATAAGCTGTGGCCTATGTTGCAAAAGCTTGGAGTCACCATGAAATCTGAAGAGAAGGACCTGATGGGTAAAGCATTGATGAAACGTGTCATGCAAACCTGGCTCCCAGCAAGTACTGCACTCTTGGAAATGATGATATTCCATCTTCCCTCCCCAGCAAGGGCTCAAAAGTATCGTGTTGAGAACTTGTATGAGGGTCCTCTTGATGATGCTTACGCTACTGCAATCAGGAATTGTGATCCTGATGGACCTCTGATGCTTTATGTCTCAAAGATGATTCCTGCATCTGATAAGGGTAGGTTTTTTGCTTTTGGCCATGTCTTCTCTGGTAGGGTGTCCACTGGTTTGAAGGTCCGAATTATGGGACCGAATCCCTGGAGAGAAGAAAGACCTGTATGTTAAGGGTGTGCAAAGAACTGTCATTTGGATGGGAAAGAGGCAGGAAACTGTTGAGGATGTGCCTTGTGGTAACACAGTTGCCATGGTTGGTTTGGATCAATATATTACAAAGAACGCTACATTAACAAACGAGAAGGAAGTGGATGCCCACCCTATCTGTGCTATGAAGTTTTCTGGTTCGTGTTGCTGTTCAGTGCAAGGTTGCATCTGATCTTCCCAAGCTTGTTGAAGGTCTTAAACGGTTGGCCAAATCAGATCCTATAGTTGTATGTACTATTGAGGAGTCTGGAGAACACATTGTTACTGGTGCAGGAGAACTTCACCTTGAGATCTGTTTGAAGGACTTGCAGGAAGATTTCATGGGTGGAGCTGAGATTATAAAATCTGACCCTGTTGTATCCTTCCGTGAGACTGTTCTAGAGAGATCTTGCCATACTGTGATGAGCAAGTCACCCAACAAGCACAACCCTCTGTACATGGAAGTGGGACCCTTGGAGGAAGGGCTTGCAGAGGCAATTGACGAAGGTAAGATTGGACCCTGAGATGACCCCAAAGTTCGTTCTAAAATCTTGTCTGAATAGTTTGGCTGGGACAAGGATCTTGCCAAAGAAAATCTGGTGTTTTGGACCTGAGACCATCGGACCCAACATGGTGGTGGATATGTGTAAGGGAGCTCAGAAATCAAGGACTCCGTTGTTGCTGGTTTCTAGTGGGCAACGAAAGAAGGTGTATTGGCTGAAGAGAACATGAGAACCATCTGCTTTGAAGTCTGTGACGTTGTTCTTCATGCAGATGCTATCCACAGAGGAGGTGGTCAGATCATTCCTACTGCTAGGAGAGTCTTCTATGCTTCCCAGTTGACTGCCTGGCCTTGGCTTCTTGAGCCTGTTTACGTGGTGGAGATCCAGGCTCCTGAGCAGGCTCTTGGTGGCATCTACAGTGTTCTTAACCAGAAACGTGGACATATCTTTGAGGAGATGCAGAGGCCTGGTACCCCACTTTACAACATTAAGGCATACCTCGCTGTCATTGAGTCCTTTGGGTTCTCAAGCACATTGAGGGCCGCAACATCAGTGCAGGCTTTCCCACAGTGTGTCTTTGATCACTGGGATATGATGTCATCAGATCCACTGGAGCCTGAATCACTGGCTGCCCATCTTGTTGCTGACATTTGCAAGAGGAAGGGCTTGAAGGAGCAGATGACTCCACTTTCAGAATTCGAGGACAAGCTTTAATTATTTGGTCTGCCCATTATAAATCTAGCTGAGTTTTTCCTGGCGACACTTTGTTACTGCGTTTTTAAACTTCAGCATGTTGAGTTTCGTTTCTGCGGTAATTTTGTCATTTTAGTTGTCATACTACGTAGCATTGCTTTCCCTGTTGTTCTTGTATTCAACTGGGAAGTTGTCCCCTTTTAGGTTTTGGATGTTGTAGATGTGTAACTTAATTACATGGATGTCTTTTGGGCCATAGCATTTCATCTATTTTGATTGAACTAGGAATTTTGGATAAAGATACTGTTTTCAATAGTTGTGTTGCTTTCCTTTTCTTTTCTTTTGGGTATCGTATTTCCTGTAACTGTTGATCTATGTCTATCAAAAAGTTATTTAATAAACACTTATTTTGAGAATGCATTTAGGCATATTTTTAGTATATCAATCATAGGATCAGCTGATGCATTGGCTTTGTTGTGAGAAGCAGTATGGAAAATACATGATCATTTTCTAAGTTCTGATGAGGAGCTGCTAATGGCGAGTGATAACTAACATCCACTAGCCGTTTTATGTTAACCTTAAATTTTTGGCTTAAATTATGATGTCGCCAGATCCTATGGAGCTGGACAGCTTGTTCTAGACATTCGCAGGAAGGGCTTGAATGAGCAAGCAGATGACTCCTTTTTTAGAATACAAGGACTGGACTACCCATTATATATATATAAAGTTTTAGGATAAATTACATTCTATCTCTAAATTTTAAGGAAAAAATAATTTGTTACGTAAATCTTAAAAATTTTACAGACCACTCCCTTTAATTTTCTAATGGTCAAAATATTGTTGAAGTAAAGGGTTAAAATGTATAATTTTAAAATTATGGAAGATGATTTGTAATACTTTCAAAATTTATTTACTAAAATAGTAAATAGGGTATAGTTTAAGGAGGTAATATGCATTACCCAAACTTATAGCTCCACTAAGTGGCACTTACTCTTTCTAAAATACTAGTAATTATCTATCTTTTGGATAACTAAAAGATTTAATTATTTCAATGATACTTATCTAATAATTAATTGGCTCAATATCTATTTAATTCATTAATTATATTTGGGATTTAAATTGGGTCAATCTAACTGTTGATACATTTGATGAAGTATAAAAGTTGTGTTGGATGGTCATAATTGGACATGTTAAATCGTGGTGGTTCATTTATTTTTAGAAGATCACGATAAATTATAAATAATCAAATCATAACAATTTAAAAATAAATAAATAACTACGATTTATAAAACATAAATTAAGTTGTCTTTTAATATCATGATTGAATTCAAACTCTGCAAAGGGTGCTCATATTTTAGTTGTTTTATAAAAGAGATGTTAATCCACAAATATTTTACGCAAATAATTTGAATACTTGGTTGACAAGAAAATAAGTTTTCTTGTACATCAAGCCAATTGAAACTGTCCAGTCCGATGACTTCACTAGTATATACTAAACAATTTAATCCCTCTTGTCAACTTCTTCGGCTTGTATTTTGATAAATAGTTTGTTATCAAATATTTTTTTGTATGAGGAAAATAACAACAGTACAAACTTTGACACTTTGTGATTTTTATTAATTAATTATTCAACTATAAAAAAGATTATTAAATTAATTTGAATAAAAAATATTAGTTAGTACAAATAAAAAATTGTAAAATCATTATTCATGATAGGCTTGATAGCCATGTTAATGTCTTCCACAGTCAATAACTAGCTGCTGGTGTTTAGTTGTTTTACTTTATAGTCAGTACCTCTCAGTCCCTTTGCTTCTCAGAGGCAGGGCAGTAGAGAGTTTCTTGCGCTTTACGATTCTCCTCCTTCTTCATCCTTCTCCTCTCTCTCAGGTATGTATTCTTTGTAAATAAAGATGATTTTAGCTTCTGATGGTTTCAGCTCGAAAATTTATGGCTTGATTATCTAATTAAGCTTTCTCTGGTGTTGATTTGGTCTATGGTTCATATCTGAATATTGGCTAACTTCTCAATAATTGTGATTATGATTATGTAGTTTATCAATTGGTTGATTTGATTTAGTCAGTTCTTGCTTAGTGAAATCCTCTCTTTCTCTCTCTTGAGGATTTTTTTTTTCCCTGGGCTTAGTTTTGATTTAAAGAATTGAGGTAAACATTTTACTCAAGGTTGAGCTTCTTCTGGATGAGCTTGAGAGAAAAATAATCGTATGTGTGGGTCAATTATTTTCTTTCTTTCTTTGTGATGGAATTGATATTTTGGGTGTCAATTTTGCCATTTAGACTAACTTAAACTATGTTCAATGTCAATCTTTTCTCAGTTACCTCCTCTTTTTCTGATTGGTGCGATATAAGGACTTCTCAAGATGGTGAGTTGATTTGTTTTTCTTCTTCTAATTTTAGCTGTTTTTAATATTTCGAGTGTGCTCATGCTGAACTGTTTCAATCTGTGCAGGTGAAGTTCACAGTTGATGAGCTTAGGCGGATTATGGACCTCAAACATAATATTCGTAATATGTCTGTTATTGCGCATGTCGACCATGGTAAGCGAGTTTTTCGCACATCTATTACCTGCAACCTTGTGTCAGTGTGAAGCTATGCTCCCTTACTTTGTGTAGGAGTAAATGAGTAATTACATTATTCTGCCTTTGATAGTTCACAATGTGTTTGATCAATTGGTTGTTCTGTTGTTTAAGTCTTTACAGAAAACCTTTTGTAACTTATTGTTGGGGAGAACTAAATGGCAAATTATTTCCATATTCTGTTTCCAGTATCAGGACCTGGAATTTTTTTGGTCTATGGCGTATATATATGTCTATGATTTTAAGGCTTTGATATCTAATTATCTATTATGCTGCTACTTAGTGAATGGATGTTTAAAGTGCTGATGCATTTATGTCATTATATCATTACTTTGGATTACATGTGAAAATTGCAGTAATTTTATTGGTTTTTGAAATTCAGGAAAATCTACCCTCACTGATTCTCTAGTGGCTGCTGCTGGTATTATAGCACAAGAAGTTGCAGGTGATGTTCGGATGACAGATACCCGTCAGGATGAAGCTGAGCGTGGTATCACAATCAAGTCTACTGGTATCTCTCTATATTATGAGATGAGTGATAACGATCTGAGGCATTTCAAGGGAGAACGTGAAGGGAATGAATACCTTATAAATCTCATTGACTCCCCTGGGCATGTGGACTTCTCATCTGAGGTCACTGCTGCTCTTCGCATTACTGATGGAGCACTTGTAGTGGTGGATTGTGTTGAAGGAGTCTGTGTCCAAACAGAAACTGTGCTGCGACAGGCTCTGGGAGAAAGAATTAGGCCTGTTTTGGCAGTTAACAAGATGGATAGGTGCTTCCTTGAGCTTCAACTTGACGGAGAGGAAGCCTACCAAGCATTCCAGAGGGTTATTGAGAATGCAAATGTCATTATGGCAACCTATGAAGATGCTCTACTTGGTGATGTTCAAGTATATCCTGAAAAGGGAACAGTTGCTTTTTCTGCTGGTTTGCATGGATGGGCTTTTACTCTGACCAAATTTGCCAAGATGTATGCCTCCAAATTTGGAGCTGATGAAGCAAAGATGATGGATAGACTTTGGGGTGAGAATTTCTATGATTCAGCTACAAGGAGGTGGACCAAAAAGCATACTGGGTCTTCTACTTGCAAGCGTGGTTTTGTTCAGTTATGCTATGATCCAATCAAGCAAGTTATTGAAATTTGCATGAAGGACCAGAAGGATAAGCTGTGGCCATTGTTGCAAAAGCTTGGGGTGACCTTGAAATCAGAGGAGAAGGAGTTGACAGGGAAGGCATTGATGAAGCGTGTTATGCAGAGCTGGCTCCCGGCAAGTAATGCCCTTTTGGAGATGATGATATTTCATCTCCCCTCTCCAGCCAAGGCTCAAAAATATCGTGTGGACAACTTGTACGAGGGCCCCCTTGATGATCCTTATGCTAATGCTATCAGGAATTGTGATCCTGAAGGACCTCTAATGCTCTATGTCTCCAAGATGATTCCCGCAGCAGATAAAGGTAGATTTTATGCTTTTGGCCGTGTCTTCTCTGGTAAAGTCTCAACTGGTTTGAAGGTCAGAATTATGGGGCCAAATTATGTCCCTGGAGATAAGAAGGATCTGTATGTTAAGAGTGTACAACGAACTGTTATTTGGATGGGAAAGAAGCAAGAAACTGTCGAGGATGTCCCTTGTGGTAATACAGTTGCCATGGTTGGTTTGGATCAATTTATTACCAAGAATGCTACTTTAACGAATGAGAAGGAAGTTGATGCACACCCTATTCGAGCTATGAAGTTTTCTGTATCACCCGTCGTAAGTGTTGCCGTTCAGTGCAAGGTTGCATCAGATCTTCCTAAGCTTGTTGAAGGTCTCAAACGTTTAGCAAAGTCAGACCCTATGGTGGTCTGTACAATTGCAGAATCTGGAGAACATATCATAGCTGCTGCTGGCGAGCTGCATCTTGAAATTTGTTTGAAGGACTTGCAGGATGATTTTATGAACGGAGCTGAAATCATAAAGTCTGATCCTATTGTGTCCTTCCGTGAGACTGTCCTTGAGAAGTCTTGCCGTACAGTGATGAGCAAGTCACCCAACAAGCACAACCGTCTATACATGGAAGCACGCCCCATGGAACAAGGGCTTGCAAAGGCCATTGATGAGGGGAAAATTGGTCCTCGAGATGATCCCAAAGTACGTGCGAAGATCTTATCTGAGGAATTCAATTGGGACAAGGATCTTGCTAAGAAAATATGGTCCTTTGGCCCTGAAACAACTGGTCCTAACATGGTTGTAGATACCTGTAAGGGGGTGCAATATCTAAATGAAATAAAGGACTCTGTCGTTGCTGGGTTTCAACTAGCATCAAAAGAAGGTCCAATAGCTGAAGAGAACATGAGGGGAATCTGCTTTGAGATATGCGATGTTGTTCTTCATGCTGATGCCATCCACCGAGGAGGTGGTCAGATTATTCCAACTGCTAGGAGAGTCTTCTACGCTGCTGTGTTAACAGCAAAACCCAGACTTCTTGAGCCTGTATATCTGGTAGAAATACAAGCTCCTGAGCAGGCTCTTGGTGGGATTTACAGTGTTCTTAACCAGAAAAGAGGGCATGTATTTGAGGAAATGCAAAGACCCGGTACCCCACTCTACAATGTTAAAGCATATCTACCTGTTATTGAATCATTTAAATTCAATGAAACACTAAGGGCTGCAACCTCAGGGCAAGCTTTCCCACAGTTGATATTTGATCACTGGGATATGATGCCATCTGATCCATTCGAGTCTGGCTCACAGGCTGCTACTCGTGTTGCAGATATTCGAAAGAGGAAAGGATTAAAGGAACAAATTATGCCTCTCTCTGAATATGAGGACAAGCTTTGAAGTATTAATAAGTTAGCCACAATAACTAGTTCTGTCTACTTTTCTTTATCCCATTTTTAACTTGGTTCAATGAGTTCTGTAGTTTACTTTACCCTGACTTCCTTTGTTAATAACTTTTATTTGGTATAGTTTTGGATTGTTGCTATTCAAAATTAAAGCTCAATTTTCTTTTTCATCCTCATAATTTTTTATGCTTCAATTTGCCCCGTAGCTTGATATTTATCTTAATCTCAATGGCCACTGTTCCCTATTTCCATTTTTCCAAGTCTATGTTCACTTCAGTGGCAGTTCTATAACATTTACCAATGAACCAAATGCTTTATATATGCTTCTATAAATAGTTTCTTATTTAGTTGCTCAAAGGTCCTTTAATATCTTTTACAAAATATTGCACATTGCTACCTTATTTGCTGTAGAATGAGGGTCAGGCATGCTGTTTTACCTAAAGAAAGAAGAAAACCTGGTTGTGTTAAAGTTGAAAAACTTCAATATTAGGCAGATGAACTGATGCCCATCCCGCGAAAATTCCCATCTTAATAAATTTATCAAAATACTCTTATTTTATAATATTATATGTATACTTTTTCGTTAT
The DNA here is from genome assembly GCA_034509205.1 of Ceratonia siliqua. Taxonomy (NCBI): domain Eukaryota; kingdom Viridiplantae; phylum Streptophyta; class Magnoliopsida; order Fabales; family Fabaceae; genus Ceratonia; species Ceratonia siliqua. The sequence continues at coordinate 10,146,787 of JASKGM010000005.1, forward strand.
TTTAGTACTTTTATATGTTAATTTTTATTAAAAATTAAAAAAAAAAAAAAAAAGCTAAATTTCTCTGGTGTCTACCTATCAGAATGCCATAGACCACTTTCACTTTATCGTGCCTCCGTCCATCAAGCTCTTCTGCAGTCCGTCTTCACACTGTGCAGTCTCCGCGGCCGTCCATTCAGCCACCAATCACCATCGTCGTCCGTTCAGCAACCATCACCGTTCTCAAAGTGAGCCCTTTCTCTCTCAATCTCCCATTTTTTATTATCTCCAAAATAGGAAACTGCAGAATAGAAAAAACGCATGAGTTTTAAGGGAAACAAATCTCTTTCAATCCTCAAAGTAAGCATGAGTTTAGAAAAATGTATTAATGGGTTGGGGGAACCTAATCTGTATTTTTATTTTGTTACTGTGCTTTGAAGTTTTAGCAGATATGAACTACATTAGAAATAATGGATCCAAATATAGTATATAAACTGAAGTTCTGTCAATGAAGTGCACCACTAACCACAACGCAATTCGCAAGTGTTAAAGCCAGTGGAGACTTGCCCATTAGTTCTGCTTATAAAGATTGCCTATTTGGTGCTCCATATGCTCTCCTTCTTCTGGGTTGAGTTACGTTTACCCAAAATGTTTTACAAAATCTGAAAAAACCTTAAAGACATGTTCCAAGTATTTTCCTTTCTCAGTACATTTTAGGAATAGAAAACACTATCAATATAATCTTGCAACCATAATGAAAACACCATTGTGTCAAAATTACCTCTCAAACATGTCCAAACATGCATCTTAGCCAAAGGATAAATATAGCTTGGAAGCTATATTAATTCAAATCCAGGACCACTTTCTGAATGAATCTACATTCTAAGTTCTGTAAATCTTAGGCTGCGTTCGGCAACGCTTTAAAGGAGAATGAGTATGAGAATTTTTTGAAAATAATGACTTATGTAATTTTTTGAGGCTGTTTGTATCTGCTTCTTCTTGAATAAGAAGGAAAAGTAAAATGAGAAATTGTGATTAAAGTAGAATTTATATTTTGTAACTTCTCCTTTTAGGAGAAGTAGATTCATTTTTTTTCGACTATTTTACCCCTCTACTATTCATAGTTACATTTTTTTATTATTATAATATCATAATTAAATTTTATAATAATTATAAAATTTAAATTTAATTAAATATTTTTTTAATATAATTATATTATTTCTTTCATTAAGTTATTTTTTAT
>JASKGM010000005.1:10168341-10196599 GCA_034509205.1 Ceratonia siliqua
AACACCCAACACCACCAGAGCTACATCCCACCAATCCATTGCCGCAGAATATCCAGAAACTGATGCAAAATATTTAATTAATGATTCTAAAAGATGAAGCAAAAATGCCAAATTAACAATATAAAAAGCCATCAAATAAGGTATCAAACTATTGTAATTTGAAGCTAACGCAACAAAATCAACAATTACAATAATAGGGTATTGAACCCAATCTAAAACCTGAGCTTGGAAAAGAACCATCTGTTCTTCCCAGTCTTGAACCTCTCCTCCAACCTCTTCTTGATCTCCTTGGCAGCAGTAACCTTCTTGTCCCGGGATTGGAGAGCGTCGACGGTGACCGTGTCCTTGAGATCCACATCCAGAGTGTACCTAGTGGGCATCAAGTGGCTGTAGTTCACCATCTTGATGAAGGCCTTCACACGGGACTTCTTGGCGGTCTTCTTGGCCGAGTCCTTGCGGATGATCTTCTGGGGGTACTTGGCGATGCCGGCGACGAGGCAGTGGCCGTAAGGGCGGTCGCGAGTGCCGTCATCGAAGTTACGAACAATGACGGCCTTGCGACCTGCGAAGCGGCCCTGCAAGACGACCACGGCCTTGTTGGGTCTCAGGAACTTCACCATTTCCTCCGCCTTCCGCTACCCTCCCTCCCTTTCTATTACTGCAACTGTGGGCTGCTGATACCGCTAAATACAGAGTCTAGGGTTTTAGAGGTTACCTTTGGTGGGGCCGTGTGGGTGGCACTCTGAAATTTCCAAACGACCACGTTTAAACAAATAACGATTTTTCTTTTAATTTTATTAAACCTCAATTACAATCCTAACTTTTTTTATGGGACAAGCCTATCTATTAAGTTAGATTTAATTATTTTAATGTTTTTAAAAACATTTTATTTTATAATGAAATATAATTCAATAATTTTATAAGAAATATTTCAAAATAAAAAAAATTAAATCTTCATGAGATATAATTTAAAATACAAAATAAAAGTATATCTTTTAACAAATATTATCATATAAATGTGATTATTTTAATATTTGTCTTTAAAAATTTATTCCATCTAACTTTATATCATTCATAATTCATTAATAAACATTTTAATCTATGTATGTGTGATAAAAAAAACATACAATATTATTAATATTTTTATAACATCAAGCACATAATTATTGTTTTGGGACAAAAAATGTTTGACATTAAAGGCACATAACTTATTGTATTTGCCTATTTGGATTGGTAAGTTATTTTGTGGAGAATTTGAATGTAGTTATTTATTTATTAATTATTTTTGTAGACAATAAACAAGTTAATATTAAATAAACATAATTCAAGGTCAGATTTTTAGTCGGGTTCCGTAGTCTAGTTGACGGACCTGTCAACTAGGCATATTAAAAACATTGAGTGTATATTCAGAATATAATACTCTCGTCACATAATAAAAATTATATAATATTTTAAATATTAAAAATATTATATAATACTTATAATGTGACGAGAATATTATACTCCCGACGCACTAAATTTTTATGCATATTCGACACAGTGCTAGGAAGCCAACACATCCTGTGAGAAAAAACCAAATAAATTAGGACATAACGTAACGTAACTCACCGTGACAAGTCTAACGACAGCTGACGAAAGACGATAATTTCAGCACTCATTCGTAATCCTCTCATCTTCTTTTCATTAATATCTCTTGCCGCTCCACTCTTTCCCTCCAGCGGCACGATGGTTGCATCAACTCTGCTATCAGTGGCCAGCGTTGATGCCGGTGTTGCTGTGGGCTTTTCCGGCGAACTTCGGCTACTGGGTCATGCGGAACCCAAGGCTTGTCAAAAACCCAGGAGGCTTTTGAGCTGCTCTTATAGAAAAGGGCATCATTTACAGCAGCTGAAGTGTTTTGGGAGACTTCCTAGAATTAGCAATTTAAATTTGACAACGAGAAACTCGCTGTTGAGATATGCATTTGGCAAAGAAGCTGAGGATAGCTTTTTTTCGGTAAAATAATGGGTTTCCTTCTAGTTTTGATGTTGTTAATTTAAATGCCAAGCAGCATGTTTGGTTTTTGAGAAGATTGTGAAATCTGAGGCAAGACAATTTGCGCCTAACTTTTTTGTGTTGTTCAACGAGTCTAGAAGTTAAATAGACTACTTGGCCAAGCTAGATAACATTGTAATGTTTTTTCCTTTTTCGGGATTTAGGTTTCAGTTTTCATTTTAGGTGTTGTGAAAAGTGATAAAATTTAGCAAAGATGAAATTTTTATAATTTTGATATAATGTATTATTTAATGCAATTCAGTAAAGCTTGATGAATCCTCTTCCTCTTTTTAACTGCTGTTCTTTGGTAAAGTCCGCTATCATATTTTATTATGCTTAAGTAGATTCAGAGTGGCATATTTTAGGTCTTTTATATAGGAACTTGAGAAGCATAGATATTGACATGGACACGAAACAAGACATGGAGACAAAATTTGAAGTGTTGCATTGTGTCTCATGTCAAACACAGACAGGACTCCATCAGTACTTCATAGATAGGAATATACCTAATCAATTTTTTTAAGCTTTAAAATTAATGGCTAGGTTCCTTTCATCATCATTGTACTTTTTTTTTCTTTGGCAATGTTGACTCGGACAATATTCATTGTATCCTGGTGTTCAAGATAATGAACATTATGCTCGTACCTGGATATTAACTATCCATATTGAGAATATGGTGTCCAGTTGCATAATACGTTTCTTATGGGATTGTTTCCCTCATTATATTTATTTGTGTGTCTGTTTAATTTATAATCAATTAATCACTAATTGAGTCAAATTTCAAGTGATGTTTCTTTTGGTGCGATTCTGTAGATAGAGACTTTTGTAAATTGTCTCATGTGATTGATGGTCCCCGTTAAGGGCACATAAGTGGCATGATCCATATTATTTGCAGGATGTGAGTAAAGATACTGATGATATGTACGATGACTTATTTAATAAGCACGGGAAAGTGGTATTTAGGAGAAAAGATCAGAAGCCTGTTAGTGCAGAGGTTGATGATGATGCTGAAAGCCTATCATGTAAGCTGATTAATAATTATTTGAAAGAATTTTCCCTCAGTATATTAAATGTGCACCATACCATGTTTAAATTTCTTGTATAATTTGTCCTTTTTAGGATCTTGTGGCTTATATCAAGTTTCCTCTTAAGCTCAAGCAGAATCATCTGTCAGATATTCTTAAGGGGGATAAATTACACACATGAGATTCTTGAAAGGAAATTCAATCAGTACAAAAGCCTCTTTTATATGGCTTTTTGGTAGGTTTGAATGATAAATAGGGAAATCAAAATGATTTAAAGGAATTAGGAAAGCTGAAAAGCATGAAGATGATTGGTTTATTTATGTTTCAGGTAGATTTGTGATATAACAGACAATACTGGTAATCCTTCAACTGTAAGATTTTGTTCATTCGGAAAACAACTTTATCCATATTCAGCTCTTTTTATCCATAAAATCTATTCCTTGTACTTGTGTTTGTTCAACAGTCAGAAGAACTCTGGCACTTGCTTCATGACATTCTTGTTCAGTTCCTTTTTGTTTATATGAACACTCTAAATAGAGAGTTAAACTTCTGTAAATCAAGTACCCTGTAATTGTTAGCTGTTGTATATGTAGTTGCCGTGGAAATGGCCAGGGTTGCAAGTGAGGTTAAGGCAGCAGATATAAGGGTGTTGTTTGTGAAGCCACTAGTTTATTGGACTCGGTTTTTTATCATAGCTACAGCATTTTCTCGCCCCCAGATTGATGCTATTGGGTATGGGATTTATCATTAGTCTTTTTATAATTAGCTGGCATGGCGTGAGATATTTTCATTGATATGATAAAAGTTGTATATTTATTTTGTTTTTGCTGCATTGAAGGTCCAAAATTAGAGATCTAGCTGAGAAGAAATATGGAAAAATCCCATCTGGAGACATGAAACCCAACTCATGGACCCTGCTGGACTTTGGTAAGTGATTTTGCATTATAATAGCATGACTTGCAAATATCAATTCTGGAATTACATAGGTGAAAACTAAAGTGTAAGGCATCGTCACTTACTAATCTACTTTTGCAAGGCATTATGTGGCACTGCCACCTAACATGACAATTAAGGTGCTTTCACTTTCCAATCTACTTTTCAGAGGCATTATGTGACACTGCTGCCTAACTTGACCTGAACTTACCTGCAGTGACACCCTTCAACAGAGTGGTGGTGGTTCTTGTCGGTTCCATCACTTCCCAATCTACTTTTTACACAGACGTTGCCACCTAACTTGACCATAACTTACCTGCTGTACTTGTCCTTAATTTACTATAGAACTTTCCAATGGTAGTTGTCCTTAATCTACTAGAGAACTTGTCCTTAATCTACTAGAGAACTTACTAAGGGTAGTTGTCCTTAATTTGGTAGAGAACAAGCATCTTAAAGTCTACAGTCACAGCCTTCTACAGAATGGTTGTTGTTGTTCTTGAAGAATAAAATATCCTCAAAGAGCTAACAAAGAACAGAGCATAAAGAAGGCAGAAGGAGTGCATCAATACAAAGACCCTCTAATTCCTCTGCATGTCTAACAAAGAAACTCCCCGGCAAACACACTTGGGCTGAGCACCAGTGAAAAGTCAAGTAAGCTCATTCCCATTGTAAGGGCAAAGACAGAAACTTCCTAAAGTTGCACATTGTGCTCTAACAAGATGCACCAATAGCAGCATAAATATAGCTTACCTCAACAACGTCTTTCCCTCTTTACTTCTGCCAAAACCTGAGTTTGAAACTAATACAACTAGAACTAATCCAAATTCTAAAGACAAATCAAAGATTCTGCAAAAAATTTAAAAAGCTTATTCCAGGTATAGTTAGCTGCAGGGAAACATAAAAGCAAATGAACAGCAGTTCCTGAGTAGTTGGAACATGTAATATACATATATGGAAAAAGTGCTTTCTGTGGTCTTTGACTGCTGCCCACACAGTCAGTCTGATGTTAGGTGACTGGACTCCAATTTGATACTTGATATATATTTGAAGTATTGCTCACTGATCAGTTACCATTTGTGGACCATTTTGAGAGGGAAGATGTGGGTGTTGATGTAATCAGCAATTACAAGTTTACAGTTACAACTTCTCTAGGTATTGGAATGACAAGCATCTGAAGTGTTACTTGCACCTAGTTTAGTTTCTGCCTCAAAATACTGACACTTGTTTTCACTTGGCATCTAAAATTTACTGGTGCAATGGATATAGGTCAGCCAATTCTGGGAAATTATAGCCCTGCTAGTCCTGGATTAGGTTTCCTGAATCGTAACATCTAGAATATACAGTAGATTTGTTTCTAAGTGCTGTCTGATCCTGGTTAGCATTCTGCTTGTTTCTTGATCACAGGTGACGTTGTTGTCCACATCTTTCTTCCCCCTCAGAGAGCTTTTTACAATTTGGAAGAGTTTTATGGCAATGCGACACCAATTGAGCTGCCTTTTGAAAATCAACCACCATTTCGCAGTTGAGCAAAGAATTTGATTTCCCCCAAGATTAAAAAACATGAGACGATGTACAGAGTCGATGGCCAGCTTTAGGAAGTCTATAACCACGGCCAGTTTTGGTTTGTTTACATATGCATATGTAAATGGTGCGCTTATCAACACGGGACTTTTATCTGCTTCTATCTGGGAGTGGTCGATCCTTAAATGGTGGCAGGGGAAGAGGCAAATCTATACATTTGGGGGTTTCTTATGACATTTCTCATTGGACTGCAACTACTCCTAGATAACTGTACTTTAGGGATTTGCATAAACATGGTTGGTTGAAAATTGGAATGACTAATACTGCACAAATAATACTCTCCTACCAAATGTATTAGTTTGAGGTTATTTTTGCTCGTTATAACAGTTCCTGTGAAGTTTCAAACTGTTGAAAGTAATGCGCTTTAAAGAAACTGCAGACTTGATCAGGTGATGCATAATATCATGTCCATAAAATCAGCTGCAGTTCCTTCTGAAAATCGCAAGCACCTACATGATTCTATTGATTTTTTCCCGCTTGTATCTTTAAATTGTGGTTAAACGGGAAAAAAATAATTATGTAATATTTCAATCTATAAAAGGAGAACGTGATAAGATGTGAACCTAAGTTTTGTTATTTCATCATGTCTTGTAAGTAATACCGGTGGTTCATTTACATACATAAAATCCAAGTGCCAGATGCTAGTATTCATGTGACCGTATATCTCATTATCATGTTCTAGGAACAAAAATCCAGTACTACTCTGTTGGTCCAACTTCCGTTGAAAATTTGCCTTGTGGAGGTTGTAATAATCATAACTGAAACAGAAAATTAGGCAATGGTTATTGGAGCGAGATAACATATTGGTAGCATTATGGAAAAATTACTTGATAATGAAAAGCATACACTAGCAGGGAAGGCTACAATAATTTCTCAGCACAGAATGTTATTGTACTCTTTATACACACACAGCTTTAATTACTTTATTTGAGCTTGACATTACCCAAGAATGAAAGGTTATAACTAAACTTGACCTGAAAAAAGTCACCATCATGCATTTTTTGATGAGGCAATATATGGTAAGAGAAAAGATCGTAGTTCATCCTCTTTTCTTTTGTAGATTGTAGTCTTCCCTTCAGGCATTTATGCAGTAGATACCAGGCAGAAAGACCTCCATCTCCCGAACATTCAAACCCAGATGATTCTACTCTTCCTTTATATTGGATTGGTGTCTCTTACCTTCCATTGAGAGCAAGATTTCTGAAAAAACTATAACAACATGTCCAGGGAATTTAATGCAGCATGTGTCTATTTTTTATCAGCTTCAAAAGCTGCCCAGGGAAGGAAGACATCCACAGAGAGCAGGCATGAGATTAAAGACAACCAGTCACAAACAGGTCCAGAGGCCCATTGGAATAAAAAGCTTATCCTCACAAGACCTTCACAACCTGATCAATGGTTGACCAACTGCTGGAAATCAGGGAGACTGATTCCTGCAGACACCAGAGCAAATCCATAATTTGTCAATATTACCAGAAAAAATGTTATATTATTCAAAACACAATACTGAGTATGACTTCTCAGATACCCTTGGAACTGGAACAAACATAAAGAATGAACGAGATTTACTAGTCTACCCAATTAAAAGAAGTGTTACAATCCATGTCCCAAATTGGGAAATTAATCTGTTATCTCTGACTCTTATTATTATGTCCACACTGATAGCCCTCCATATAAATCAATGTAAATCATATCTTGGTTAAACAACCATTAAAATTGTTCTGGTTCTTCTTCTATCAACCACTGATCACTACATTACTGAATTGCAAGTACCCATCAGCATGCTACTGCTTTTCTTGTTGATCTTTCACTTTACAAAGCCCGAACTCCTGTTCTTCCCAGTTTCATTAACAGAGATGTATGTAACTCAGGGCCCATTACTCAAGGCTAGGATAGGAATAGGATATCTAGGAAAATGGCAATCGTTTGGAATCTTAAGTAAAAACAAAAGGAAACAAGGGATAGCAAGTTTCCAACAAAACTTATGCCCAAGTCAAGGACAAAAATCTATTTTATTTGATAGCCTTTCTGTTCATTTAACTGCCGAGTCATTCCTACTGTCCATTATTCTCTCTATATGTTATAAGGGCTCTCAGCATGCTTCTAAGTTGCTAGAAGTGTGTATTTTGAGCATTGAACATCATTGGAGTAAAACAAAGAAAAATTTGGTACCCTAAAAATTATGTGAATTAAACATTAATGTTAAGTTGCATCTTCCGTGTAACTTTTCATCAACCTGAAAACAAAATATGCAGATCCTCAGCTTTAAACATAGTACAACTAATTTACTTGACAGAATGAGTCAATTTATGATATACGAAATTTGAACCACTCAAGGGAAGAAATTTGTTCATGTGGATATATGTATGAATGCAAAAATACAGAGACATCAGCCATATGATGTGCATGGTCATAAGGATATGAAACTTGCAAAAAGAGAGTTACAGTTAAAATTAGCCGAGTGTTGACTAGCCTGTCCATGTTATGATGGGCCGCTGTCCAACCAGGTTCATATGCCTCAAGAAAACCAAGCTTTGCCTTATTAGGTAAATCATGGGGATGGACAAATGGCACTGCAGGTGGCCACCCTATCTCCATTCGTATATTGGCACATGGGCTATCTAGGGTGTGAATGTGACTTTCACATTCCTTCAAATTACAGAACCTCAGCTTCATGCCTTTCTTATCTGCAATATCCTGGACCCTTTCTTTCAAAACTCTCTGTGCCTCAAGCCTTAATCTCTTTGAAGGTGGCAGAGGTTTGCTCTTTGAATTTTGTTTCCTCCTTCGCATCAAGGCCTTCATAGATCCTGTACCAGCATTTCATCGATCCAAAGACCTGCTGTTAAAAACTTCTTGCTAAGGTCTACTCTCAAAGCAGAAGCAACACTAATTCAACATCCATAGAATCCAATTATGAAACGATTAGTAAATTTATAAAGAACACAAAATTGGGACATTTAAATATAATTTTTAAAACAACTGGAAATAATAAGCATAAGCATCATTTTGTTCTTTTTATTGATGCAGATAAGCATAAGCATTTGCTAAAAGTGTATCTCCTAGTGTTCAATATACTAATTCTCTACGCCGAGAGCTCGCCCAATGAATAAAACAATCTAACTTCAAAAGGCTCAAACAATGATAATATAATTGTATATTTATCTTGCATCTGATGTTGATCAAGAATACTTTTGCACCAGATATCACGTACTACATCTGTGATATAAAACTAACTACTAGACATTTACTAAAATACATTGTAGTGGAAGAACATAACTGCATGCTTAGTAATAAAGTTACTGCACCAGCAGCTCTAAGAAAAATGCCAAGCATATAACTCCATACTTGGTAATATAGATACTTGTTGTGCGGATGCTCAGGGGAACGTAATGAAATTTCTTTGCACAATCTCAAGTGGAAAAAGGAATATTTGGATAGTTCAAAATGAACACTTCTCCAAATCTGATTTTGTCAGCACTCCAAGAAAAGTCACAGCTATTGCAAATCACCATAGGCGTCATTCAGTCAAACCTCCAAGAATTCTTAAATTTGGTTCCGAAAAATATATATAACCTATAAACCAGATTTTAAATGAAATAAGAATGCTGCTTAGTGCTTACCATCATGGGTAGGTGGGAAATTGAAGCACTGGAAACCAGGCCTGTTAAAGAGATGATCAGTTGGATGAGATCTTTGCATAAAGTCATCAACTGCAACAGGAAGCTGGAACTGAGATTCAACTCCATGACCTGCCGCTCTCATCTCTGAACAATTAAGACTGGCCATGGATTTGGGCATGAGTTTGAAAGCTAAAGAACATCGCCCATACATATTTCCCTCCATATTGACCTCAGTTTTGTGCAATGCAGGGTTCACATAACCTGCAGTTGCTTGATAGAGAGCACGCCCAGGATAAACAACGGCTTCTTGAGGTCCCAGATCTCCATCCACAAGAATCCACCGACCTTGAAAGTCTCTTACATATAAACCTACCTTGTCTGACTTAACAAGAGATATCAAGCTTTTATCAACTTGATGATCATGGTCAGGATACATTACCAACTGGCCATCCTCTTGAGTAGCTATGTTGTGGTGTTGTGCCTCCTGAAATGATGGCCTTGCATGACAGCATACAGACAAGACTGAAGATGAAATTTCTCTATTTCTAAGGGGAACATTATCTAGTATTTCAGTGAATGGAGAGCTGCGCAAATTCAAATGGAAGCTAATGGCATCCAGAATATCCCTTGCTGCTTTTCCAAATAAAGCAAATATATCTGGCAAACCTGTTGGAGGGAACTCAATTGAGTTGTTTGGTTCTGAAGGAGTCAAGCCTGGTCTGTAATCATAGGTTTCTTGCCACAAATGAGGATCTGAATAATAACCAGATGTCTTGCACCACTCACGAGAGTCACTAGTATGGATTATATCTGCAGGTGGATATGATTCTCTTTGATGAAAATAGAGGCGAGCTGATTCCAAACCAGATCTTAAAAGCGCCCCATCACTTGTTGGAAACTGGATGATGGCAGCTGAAAACTGAGCCAGTGATTGAGACAAAGTTGAAACAGATAATTTGTAGGAATCAGATGGTAACCCTTCAGAAGGAACTAGATCAGTGAGCTTGACACGACCCAGAGATGGCAGGCCACTGCCTGCCATGAAATCCCTCAGTCTGCCTGCTACCTTAGTTTAGATAGGTGCAACACGCCGAACTGTCAGCATAGATGAAAAAGGTACATAAATCTCAGCCCAGATACTTTTATGAAATGCATCATATTGAAAGCCCAACCTGGATTGAGGAAGCAAGATTCAAACAATTGGGCAGTTTTGTAGAATTTTTGTTTTCAAACTGAATCTGAAATATAAAATAGAAATGTGTCTCCAAGTTCAATTCTGATAGGATTGAAACTTAAACAAGCTCAAAGTTTTCTTCTGGAATCATTAGAAAATATACTACCAATATCATAACTCTTAAGCATCAAGTTCTTCAGTTAAATGATGACAAAATTAATAAAAGTACAAAGAAAGGGAAAAAGGCATCACTTTAAAATAAAGTGCGAAGCAAAGGAGAATTGAACATATTCTTGACATCACGCAATCAGAGGATTTTATTTTTACCTTCTTCGTCAGATGCCATCATCACCTTCTTCTCTATACAAGTAGCGAATGGAAATTGAGGGAAAACGCGAAAAGAGAGCAATTTGTGAACGAATATCCTTAAAATGAAACTCTAAAGCGCAAACCTTATCAAAATTTACAGGAAAAAACTGAAACCAGGGACGGGGATACTGCAAGCTTAATATGGGTCGGGTCAACATATAGGTCCAAGTTGCAGAGAAGTTAGAGTCACTCTACTCCACGCGATTTGGGATACACGACGGAAAGATATTTTTTTAATTAATTAATTTTCGATATTTAAAAAATTAGTATTTTAAAATTGTGGTTATGAAATAAAATACTCAATTTCATAAATAATTATATTCATCTGAAAGTATTTTAACAAAAATAACTTGTTTATAATTTTTTTTTTATTTACAATCAATTATACACAAATCAATATATATATATATATATATCTCGTTTTATTTAAACTCAGAAAACATTATTTACAACTCTTAATCATTCGTCTGAAACAATTAAGATACATTACTTAATTAATATTATTACAATTGTTTAGAAATTATACAAATAAATTTTTACTGCTCATTTATCATAGTATTATTATAAAAATGGTTCAACTGATACTTCTCATGCTTCTTTTGTTGATTTTCAAATGAAACTAGCTTAGAAAAATATATAGATTTCTAATCCATATGAAATCAGTTGAAAATTCGATTGAAAAACTAGGCGCATTACAATGTTTTCTAATGAAATTTTGTAAAATAAAGTTCTAAAACAAACATAATTTCACCAAAAATTCAATTGAAAATATTTTTAAAAAGAAATTCAAACTTTTCTAGCCAAATTTCCTTCAAGTACCCATACTTTTTCCAGTATTCAATAGACTCCGGAATAGGGCTCGCTTGTTTTCTGTTGTCACCACATATTAAAGATAATACAAAAACACATCGTTCAGAAATCATGAGAATTTCGACCAAATAAAAAAAGAGGTCATATTGAGAATTGCCTCATGCCATAACAGACCAAGGCCTTAAAAACCAGTCAAGACAACTAGGATTTTAAAGCTTCCCAGAATTAGTAGCTAGTACTATCAAATCATAATGAGAATTTCACCCAATTCTCAATGTCGACTGATCTTTGATGCAAGGAATCAGAGCATCATCTCCCAAATTTTGCAATTCCAAGCAAAATAACTAAAAGCATAGGACACTGTTTAAATTCGAATAGACAAACGATTGAAACAGCAAGTCTCCAGAAATCTTTTAAGTGCTAATAAGAAATAGGTATTTGAAAAAAAGTAAACAATAGGAGGCAACATATATCCCCGAGCAATTTATACCCAAAACATTTTCTCATAACTGGTATAATCTTGATAAATACATCAGAAAGAAAAAGACACGCAACAGATGTACAGGAATTATCTATGGTTTGCGAGCTGGGGGTGGTGAACTGCTGCTGCTGCTGTTGCTACTGCCTCTTCCTCTCAAAGGCCTACAGTTATGAAAAAAAACTTAGCTTACACTGCATTTTTTTATTAAAGTGTCCCTAAAAAAACCATTTTCTGAAACCCAAAGGGATGCAAAAAAGATAATTCTTTCCCAAATATTAAAAATATCAATAGAATGAAATTAAAGCAAAGAAGCAGATTTTCAAAGTTAAGCTAACACTGCATTGCTGATTAAAGTATCCTTAATTGGAAATAAAAATTTAAATTCACCAAACTACTTTTTTATGTCAATGAGTTTGGCCAGAAATATAATACTGGGTACTGCTAATCAACAAGAGAAAGGATGAAAAAGATGAAAAGTGATCAGAAATATATAAATGGAAAATATATACATCACCTTCTTGGACTGCGACTCCTTGATCTCCGGGATAGCTGTCAAAATTAAAAAAGGACTGAGCCATAGAACATTCCAAACAAAAATAACACCCTCTAAACCAAAAACAGACACAAACCTTGCGTGGACTTGGTGAATCAGAGTAGGATGATGACCTTCCACGTCTCACTGGTGGTCTACCTCTGTCAAGAGAGATACATCAGGTAATTGCTTGACATAGTTGCAAAGTGTTTGCATGCACACATTCCATCTCACTCAATCGAATTAGTTTGTGCAAAACTATAACTCCAAGAATAACAGTATTAAAACTTCTCGTTTGTTCAAATGAATGTGCATACAAATGGCAGTGCAAGACATCAAAGTAAGGGGTGATATATTCTGTGATTAAGCATCTCTTTCTCAGAACAGGATTCTTTCTCACTATATATTAAAAACCCTCATCTTCTCCAGTTATTTATCCAGTAATAAATTAATTTTGTAACACATGCAAGTTTACATGCCTAAATGCTAGTTTGAAGCATCAAGCTAAATTCCATTAGATCAATGTAGATGAGCATTTAAAAACGACTTGATAGGTCTATAAAATCCATTAGTTCCATGTGGCATGTCTTCACATGGGCTTCCATCAGAATATATCTGATGCATGAAAAGACTATGGCAAACATATAGTGTAATAGAGGGAACAAAAGAACAGTAGCTCATTTTGGTGAACTGAGACATGGATATGCAGTAAAATTACCTTCGTGGTGAGAAGGATCTCGAACGTGAGCGTGCAGACCTACGTATTGGAGATCGTCTACGACTAATTGGAGACCTTCTAGGAGGACTACGAGCTCGTCTAGGTGGTGAGCTGGAGGAAAACATTCTTCTTCAATTGACAATTAATAGCATGTACAGTGCTATTGCAAAATGCTAAGTAATAGCTAACAATCTCAACTTCTTGTTGCATCTAGTAAGTCAAAAGTAGACATTCTTATGTAATGACCACAGGTTGAAGAATAACAGACACTTCAGAAGATACCACCAAAATGTAACTAACTTTTAGAATAGACGAGTAAGAGAGCAGGGTTTGATTTATTCTTGGAATAGACTAGCATATGATATTTCCATTCGTTTTAATTTTCTGTTTACCAAAAAAAAATTATATATATATATATATATATATATATATATATATGGAGATTTGGAACTACATGTCACCAGATACTCAATAGGCATACATATTTATAGCCCATACCATGCACATATGCATATTTAGTAAAACACGGTTATCACACGAGCTGTAGAAATCTGAAATCATAAAAGTAACAGAATAGAAATATACTGGCACAATCCCATCATTATAACTAGCACAATTATGTGCATGTGCATATTCACTAAAAACACAAGCTATAGAAAACATAAAAGTGATTTATGTGGTCTTCTACAAGAATTTCATTGAAAGAGGTATACTGGCATTCTATCTCATTATTCACTTAAGTTGAAGTCAGGTAAATATTCCCTGGCAAGCCATGGCCAAAGGTTCCCATTTCAACAAACTCCTTACATATCACATCAAGTGTATTTATCGTCTGTTAGTACACCACTGTCACAAACATTGTTCATTAATTCCATGTAATTTGAATTCAGACATTTTACAAATTTTGCTGGGTTAGCCAGACTTCCCTAAGCCAGGAAAAGTGAGAGTCAAAGAGAGACACGGTGAAATATACTTCTATAAGTACATCATTTAAAATCATAAATTGAAAACAATTAGAAACAAAGATGAAACTGTAATCCTGCATATATTGTTTATCTGCTTCATCATGATTTACTTATTGCAAGGAAAATTATTGATAAATATGGTTACCGGCGTCTTGGAGGAGGAGGAGGAGAACGTCTGCGAACTGGACTTCCACGCATCCTTCTAGGTGAGACCCTACCAAAACAAGAATTAAGTAAATATGCAGAAGAAAGAAAACTCATAAGCCAAATGTGCAATTGCAAGCCAACCTTGCAGGGGATCTAAGGCGCCTTGGTGGAGATGGCGAACGTCCTCTTGCAGGAGACACAGGCCTCCTCCTAGGAGGTGTGTCTCCATGACGATAAGGAGAGTCCAATCGACGACGAACAGGAGAATCTTGTCGTCTTGGAGATCCAACTCTTCGAGGCACAGGAGATCTCCTTCGTGGCGAAGGAGGTCTTCTCCGAGGAGAAGCTGGTATCATCAAAAATACAATAGTTATTATTGAAATACCATTATCAGTCCTGGGAGCAGTAAATTACAACTCTGGTATCATCAAATTACAATTCAGTTATTATATAAGCACTAATGCATCAGGTATATACATTCTCTTTGCCGCTTTGGTCCATCCTTATCAACATCTGCACTAGCATTATCAGTCCTGGGAGCATCTCTTTTCGGAGCAACAGCAGAAGCCTTTGGGGGTGGTGAAACCTTCTGTCTTGGAGGTAGGGTAAATCTTGCCTTAATGATGTTTCCATCTATTTGGGCCTGCATTAAGAAATTAATGGCATCAATTTCAAAATGCAGCAAGCTTGATTACAGAACTAATATTACTCATTCATAGAGACCTACACTATCCATGTATAACAAGGCCTTTTCAGCATCCCCTCTAGTCTTGAATTCCACATATCCATATCCTTTTGGAAGGTTAACCTGCAAATGAGAAAGCAGTTGAAATGGCCAACAGATAAATTGCCCTAAAACTTCTCTTTTTCAAAGAAACTGCCCTAAGACTATAACACCACACTTAATGCAAACTTACAGTTCGATCCATTGCCAACTCCACATTTACAACTTCACCAAAATGACCTAAATAGTTAAAGTAGAATGGTCAGAAGTCAGAACACTGCAAAATCTTCTACAAATTAGAACATAAGTTCCTTAAGGTCACCAAAAACAGCGTCTCTTTCAATTATTGATATTCAAATATGCAGTAAAATAAAGCAGCTATTATTATCTGCTAAGAATACTAATATTGCAAAAGTCACAGTTTGATAACGTGAAAACATAATTAAGTAAAAAAAGAGAGAAGTTGCATTGGGCTCAGTTCCTGAATGCTCATTGCACCACCACAGGACATCGCCTATGCTATTTGATGAGACTAATTAAATGCAAATTCACCAATTAAGAGCTCATACAATTATTTGGCAACCATGAGGGGATCATCATAGAACATACACTGATCATCATAGAACATAAACTACAGCTATCATAAAGTCAAAGGAAAACAGAAAAAATAATTGAGCATACTGAATATTTCTTTCAAATGGCCCTCGTTGACATTCCTGCTGAGTTTGTCTACATGAAGAACAAGTGATTCACGAACAGGAGAAGGTTTCCTGAGATCAGACACAAAAAGTGAACACATGAGCAAAAAAATAAGTAAAATGAGGAAAAAAAAATTCCTATCAGTTATGGAATTTCGAAGGCTCACATCAACAGGCTGTTGACTTGCATTTAAAATCTACATATAAAATATAATTTAAGAAGATAAAATTTACAAATTTTGAAGGATATGAGAATCCACATCCATTAAATGGAATATAAAATCTAGCAGAGGCAATTTAAACACACAGTTTACCCTGAATAAATCCATAATAAGGACTTGTAACTTGCCACGAGCTATCTTCCATAGATTATAATAGACAGCCAGGCACTTGGGATCAAAGTGTTTGAAATGTAAACATTCAAATAATAGGCAGTTAACACTTGACAACATGTAGGATCCGTGTCAATTGCAGTGTTCCACTTCCACTACTAGTTTGCATCTTATTGACTTGCATGTTATATCATGTTAAACTTCACATTATGGCATTGTCTTAACAAAAACAGGACCGTGGACATACCAAAATAGAAAACAAAAGAGAATTGGAAGAACAAATTGGAGTCTTTGTGACAAGACATATTCAAGAAAATCAAAAGATTATAACACATAAGTAGAAAGATTTGAAAATCACACCTTGGGGGTGGAGAAGGCCTTTTAGATTGGGGTGGAGGAGATCTACCTCGCCTAACTGCTTCAGCAGGACTACAAGACATAAGATTTAAAAATAGTATCAAATCAATGTACTCAGCATGGAAGTACAGTAACAATATAATTTACCAGGAAGTAACAGACAAAAGAAGATGGAGAACTACTTCCAAATCCATCATGGTCTTGTTTCCAATTTATTTGCACTAACTGAGCTGTACTTCGAATATTTAATACTGTTGAAAAGTAGTGATATGTTCTTTCCTGACTCATCATTTATTTTATACTGATACGGCAGTACCTGAAATCTCCCCATCGTATTATAAACATAAAAGAAAGCAAACTACTGATACTTTCGGATGGCCAACTACATTCAGTTATCATCAGGATAAGTTGCAGACCAACTTTTACTTGGTCATGTAATGAAAGCCCACATCAACCACAAACAGCAAAATAAAATCTAACAGACCATTGACATGCTAAGTCTACCCTTTTCGAACAAGTAATCATAAGTCCGTTGGGCCTTAATCAGTACCAATTTAAAAATATTGCTTTTGTAGTACTGCTCTAAAAATTGCACCGTCTTCAGACAGAGTGTATATTGCTTGTAAGTTAGAACAAAAGTTCCTTGAAAATATTGCTTTTGTAGAAATGACGCCCCCTATAGAAACCAATTGCTGGATACCAATGAAAGGCGCAGAAACCATTATATCCCATTGATGATTTAAAGATTCCGATTACTAGGGAGGCAAATCAAGTGCTGGGGGTGAAAAGATTTCCAAGTAAAAGCTCCACTTAGGAATCAAGAAGGCCCAGCGAAGTAGTCAAATCAGTCGTCTACCAGTCATTAAGGTTCATAAAGAATGGAAATTCAAAGAGAGGAGGAATGACTAAAAGCAGAATCAGGGATCGTATAAAGCCAGTTCCACCCATTTTAGTCGATTCAACCTAGAGACGAATTGTAAAATACCAAGTTCTACGTATGCTCTGCTTTTTCCAAAGTTTCAAGTTTTAACTATCATCAAAATGATGCACTCAAAATTGTAGACATTGGTACGTACCTTTTTCTCCTCTGAGGAGGGGGACTTCGGCTTCGGGAACTCACGCTGCGGGACGGAGAGGACGACGACGAGAAGGATCTTGAGCGAGACGGAGAGCGCGAAACGGACCGCGAGCGAGAGCTGGTGCGGGAATCCGAGGCAGATGAGGACCTAGAGCGAGAGGACGAACCCGAAACGGAACCCGACGGTGGTGAGCGACGACCTCGCCCAGGTTTCGCCATTGTTAGGGCACAGCGATAGAAATCGAAACCCTCGATAAACCCTAGTAAGGACAGCGAATCGAAAAGATAAGGAGAGTGCCAATTTCGTTATTGGAGCGGGTGAATGTATAGTTTGAACCGGGTGTACCCGAATAAATGGGTTGATCCGTAGCCCTTTGGATTCCTTTCCCTTTCCAAAAAAAAATTGAAAAAATTATTAAGGTAGCCTATATTATCTTTTATTTTAGAGTGGTAGTATAATTTTTAACATTTAATTTAAAATTTTTTTATCTTATTTTTTTATTTTTTAACTTAATTAATTATTTTTTATGTTATATGTATTTTTGAAAATTTTTGAAAATAATTTTAAAATAAGAAATCCAATTAACTAAATCTAAGTTGTAACTTTGAACTCTTCAATGATTAATTGGTGTCTATCACCATTAAATCAAATTTTGACATGATATTTCATGGGTATCAAATTTATATATGGTGCTATGTATTATTTATTTTTTTATCATGTATGAAAAATTTTTATTTAAAAATAATATTACAGGTTAACATATTACCAATATTTCAATATTTTAAAGATACAATATTTCATAACTATTTTTTTAAATATTAGTTGTCTCTCTCTAAACAAATTTTAAAAATAATATTTTAGGATGATAAAAAAAATTTATGACACAATTTTGAACACAGTTGAAAACAATTAAGGCTAAAGAGTTATAAGTGTAATAAGACATGCCTCAGTTTTTTAAATGCACAACTTCATAATTAGCTAGCAAACACAGACAAGCTGCAATGTTTATTCAACATCACTGGAGATTTTAGGAAACAACTTGCAAAAGGTTGAAGGAAAATGGGGCCAACCGTAGTCTAACGTAGGATAATATCATCAGCCAAGAAAACTATATTCATTAATTAACAGTTCTGCAGTTCCTACGAATCTCGCCATTACTCTGAGCAAGTGATCCCAAGCTCCCCATTTTCAACATAGAATACTTGAAGTCCTCAAAGAAAGCAAAAGGGTCTTCAACGTAGGTTTCCACAATCTGTCGAGTCTGATCATTTCCATTGACAAGAACCTGATCGGATAGAAGCAGCCCTTCCCCAGAAAGGAGATTAACGTAGTATTGGTTATCGAATGTTGCTGGTGTGACCAGGTCAAGTTGTGTTACTGTGTTGCTTGTGTCGGGACCTGAGCATAGCTGTTGCAGTGATGAAATGAAGTCCAGATTATTAACATCTGCACTGCTACTTGGTAAACGAGAGCTAAATGTTGTGCACCGAGCTTTTCCTATTGTGTGCGCACCTGCAAGAACAAAAAAAAAAAGTGTTCTTTCATGCTTCTCACTAATGAAGCATACAATCTGTAACTTAGCACAGATATTAAAGTTTAAAACTAGGCCGAGTCACCAATGAGCTACAGGTAGCTAGTGGGGTGGTAGTACTGTGTGTTCAACCCTAGTTAGAGCCAAATTTAACCAAAAAAACAAAACAAATCTAGGCCGTGTCAAACTTGAGTTTAAGTAATAATAAGTATTAGTATTAACTACATGTGATCAACAGATGCTGAAGATGATTACCAGAGAGGGCAACCATGTCATTAAGTGTAAGACCCACGTTTTGGAACTTGGCCACAAGCACATCAACAGTTGAGTTAGGGGCTGGGATGTTGTTATTTGCTGCTTCCTTGCTAGCAGTCAAGCTGTCTCTCCTTCCCATTTGGACTTCCCAGCTGGGACCTCCTGACTGTAACTTAGCAGTTTGAGTACGCTTTATGAAAGAAGATAATACCAGAAAGAAAATGGACGGGGGAAAGGGTGACGGGCGTAATTAAGTACAGGAAAAACCATAGCGAATGACAAACCAAAACAACAGAATCTCGAGCAACAGTTGCTAGTATGTCAGCACAAGAGACAGTTTCTGGACAGACTACTTCTAGTTCAGATTTGATTGCATCTATTACTTCAAAACCTCTCAGTGAGTTCAAGTTTGGACCTGCAGTTTTCTCACCAATGAAGCCCTTTGTGTCATCCAACAGCACAGAAGCATCACAGCCCTGAAAAAGCCACATTATATTATAAGAGTAATACAACTTATATAATTTAGACACAGCTACTCAGCGGTTTTTGTACAGTTTGGGAATGAAACTTCGAAAGCAAACTAAAACATGCAAAGAAAAATAATAGTGTCTTGCATTGACAAAGCAATCATGAAAATGTAAACGAAGCAGTGAGGCTGCCATTCTTGAGTCCTCATAGACTGCCTTCTCCACCCAAGCGAAGATGATGGCTTCAGCTTCAGGGCAAGTGTTTAGGTATATGTCAGTTCCTAATGGACAGCCAGAATCACCACCATAGGCTTCGTTTAAGGTGGTTGAAAATGCTGAAGTACTGAGCTTGAGGATCACTAGAAAGAAAACTAACTGCATGGCCATTCTTAGTTACAGAAACTCTGGTTTTCTGGAAGGTTTTATTGAGTTGGCATGTGAAGGTTCATCTTCTATATATAGGAACTTGCTCGTGAAGTGATGAAGAAGCTAAGTGGGTCATGGAAGGTCGAAGTTTATGAGAAGGAGTAGGATTTTGTACGAGAAAATGTAATCAAATTGTTAGAAGACTGAGTCAAGTATAGGAAGAGGTCTACGTACGATGAGTTGATCACCTAATGCCATGTGCCTTTACATTCCTTTTAGGTTCCATCCTCTGTTTCGGGTACAGTAAGTTGAAGTGAGGTAAGTTACCATTTCCTTTTTAGCATTCTATGATGAGTAAGTTAAGTTTTTGGGAGAGAGGAAGAGAGAAAGAGTCTTGGGATACATTCAAAGTTCTCTTGATAGAAAACAATAAACAGATAATTGCCTGGCCTCACTAGTTCTGTCTTCAGCCGCTTACGAACAAAAGGAAAAGGTATTAACTGCTAAAGGCCATCTCAATTTGCTGATTATCTGCCAGTTAGTGAATGTATTAATCTGAATATACACAGTCAATCTCAGCACTTTATTATTTGCCAGTTAGTGAATGGATATTCAATTGAACCAGTTATATTACCAACTACCCTGTTCCTTCACAAAAGGACTGAGTCAGTAACAGTCTACTGAAGTACCAATAAGGAGAAGGTTCTTATATTGTCAAAGTGATTAACTAAAACTACATTAATTGGATGTAACAGCCTGCCAATTTTTGGATTGAGTCAATTAGGAATATGCTGAAAGTTATCAATTTACTAAAAACAATAGCTAAAATAATTCTTTAAGTTTCAGTTTTTGGCAAGAAAACTGAAAACTCATTTTGCTAAAATAACCCAATAATTGTTTTTCTTCTTTTTTAATTGAAGTTGAATCATGTTTCCTTTTCCCTCTGAACTTGCAGCATATGTTAATGGCCAAAATGGCAAAATTAAAAAATAATAACATTTTTGGAATTGAATGACCCCCATTAAAAAAAAAAAACAGATTTTTTTTTTATCCGACTAATTTACACGAGTTTCGTTGACAAGTGAGCTCCCCTCAGATTTCTGCAATCATTGCCCCCTGCTAGAGCTGTGATCTAATAAGTGATAAATATAATATTACAGCGGTTATAAATAACATTTAAGGGTGACAAGTTCTTAATTAACCTAAAAGGTTAGTTGCTCAAGCTCATGCAAGCCGCTTTACTGAGGTTCCTCAGTACTAGTCGAAGCTTCAGAGCGCCTTCTCTTATCTTCATTATCACCCAGCTGCAGTGAAACACATAAATCTTCATCGCAGCCATTCTTCAGTGAAGATAAATTCTCTGTTGCAGCTCTATCCTGCATGTGGTTTTTGTGCAATGGAGACCGCCCGGTGAAACTTGGAATAAACTGGTGTTCTATGCTGGGACCTACCTTGATTCCATCTTCCACTTGAAATTCGGTCTCCATGATTGATGGTTTCATTTCTTGGTTGCTGGGTTCAACTCCTAAAGGGATGGACTGAATTTGAAGACCAAGTGGCTCATATTTGTCTTCAGCCTTATCCTTTGTAAGCATACCATCAGGAGTTGAGGAGTCCCCAACGGTAGAGCCAATTGCTGTGGCTGAGGCAGCTCTTTGTTCTTGGACCGCCACTACATGTAACAGGATCACAAAGAGAATCAGGAACTTAAGATTGTAGTAATTAATCTTTTCTTTCACTAAATCACTCCTTGTTGATCATGCAAATCAATTCAAGGATCTATCGAGTCTAACATTTTCCATGTTATTACCATTTAATTATATAATAATCTAGTAATATGTCTAAAGTTTAAAAAAGATTATGCTGGTTTGTTTTATAGAGGTAAGAATTAGAAACAAGCCTAGCTAGAAGATACCAGATTTAAAGGTTCAATTACCCCCATCACACTCTCTGCCTTCAAACATTCAAATAACTTCAGACAATTTAACATCACATATGTTTTTGTGGGCATTTTTTAAGCTCCATTAATTCAAAGAGACCTTTTGATGTATCATAAGTTAAAATTAAGTTCTGATGCCATATAAAGAGAATGCAATATAAAAAAATAAATGGACAAATAAAGGAACTAAAAATTGAGGCATCTGTTGAACACAAATGACAAACCTCTAAGCCCCTCATCTGTTGTTATCAGATCAAGTTCAAGGAGATTAAGAAGACGTCCAAGATCAACCCCACTAGTCCAATTTTCAGGAGGTTGCCCAACTTTTAATTTAAGGCGGCCCCTGTTAGCAGTTCCTCCCCATATGATCCCAATTGGCTGTGGTTTCTCACCATTGTCACCTTTTAACATTATGAGGCTTCCACTGTCTCCTTCAAGGTCAAAAGTTTGTTGGTTCTCACCCACTACAAGAAAATCAGTAAAAAAGCATATTCCTTTCTCATCATTGTACTCTAGGGCATATGCCAAAACAGTTCCTGTAGTCAAGCCAGAACTTCTTCCAACCTTCACCACTTGTTTTCCGATAAGGCTGCTAATTGGAGACTGCAAGTCAATAATTTTCACATCACCAATATCTACATCACCTTTCACAGAAGTAGTAACGGTGGACATGTCAAAGTCATCAGCAAAAGGAATGAATGCTCCATCAGCTCTCACAAAAGTCTCTGCAGGAGATTAAACCATTATGAGGATGTGTAGGGAGCAAAATGTATTTGGCACTAATAAATCAATCAGATTCCTAAATCTGTGCTACCTGGGTTTATTCCAGCAAA
This sequence comes from Ceratonia siliqua, assembly GCA_034509205.1. NCBI lineage: Eukaryota > Viridiplantae > Streptophyta > Magnoliopsida > Fabales > Fabaceae > Ceratonia > Ceratonia siliqua. The sequence goes on from JASKGM010000005.1 coordinate 10,191,315, forward strand.
TATCCCATACCACAGCTCATCGGTTATGAATGAAGTTGCTCTCTCTACTGCACCAAGATAAGACCCTGGTCCCAATGTGGGTGGCAGGGGATGAAACATTTTTTGATTTGGGTAATCTAGGTCCACTGCAACATGCCGATTTGTGAGAAAACCAACTTGGCGACTGCCTGTTTGGCTTCTCACAATGGCACCCAAAGTCCCATAATTCTCCTGGCCCGCCACCTGGCCAAAGGAAGTAAGTGATTATATATCCAATAAATTCATCACATAGAACACAACTACGTGAATTTGCTACTGGAGATGCTTTATGAACAGCATTGATCGAATCTGATAAGTGAACTGTTCTGTGACAAGATTGCTATTCTAAGATAAAGGAATCCTGGATGACTCTTATGGCATTCAGCTCACTCAGAAACGCTCCAATAAAACTCATAGGCATTTATTGTTTTTCAACAGGTAAATCTTTATCAACAACATATAATTCAACATGAACCTCAGTAATATGTTTGCAATCACAGTCTTGATATTATAGTCCAATCATTGCATTTTACATGGTGCAACTACTGCGCTTCATAGCAAGTGACCAAAGTGTTAGCAGTCTAGATAACTTTCATACTGCATCATAAAAAGGTTATGATTATACTGGGAAGAGAACAATCAATAGCAGAGAGTCCAGCCCAGAAATTGTAAGTATTCAATTGAGAGGTATTAGGACCAGTGGTTGTACCAACTTATTAAGCCAGAGGGCATTATGACATGGAAGTAGAAAACTTAGCTTCTTCACACAGCCAATAACAGAATTAATATCAGTATGCCACTAAGAATAATAAAAGTTATGTCAGATTTTTAATATTGTTTGATACTTAATATTTATAAAGTGCCACGGATTTAAGTATCTTGAAACAACTTGAAGATGACACTGATATTATTTAAAATCATTAAAATGTTTACATGACCTTTCAGTTATTTAAAACTGAGCCTTAAAGTGAAGAGAGAAAGCTTTGACTATCAATATTCACGAGTGTGTGCTTCCCACAAACTAGATAGCCAGCAAACTTAATAATAACACTTTTAAAGAAGAACTTGATAAATAATACAGACACGCCTGTTAAGAGTGGTTCTGAACTTAAGCTTTGTGCCAACAAGTTCCCCCTTTACCAGCAACCTCATAAAACTCAGTTCAAAATTTATAAGATTTAAAGAAACATTGGCAAAGAACATAAAGGGCAATTAAAGTAAATGGTTCTCCTGTTATCTTATGCATCTCCAATCTTCAAAGACTTAAAAGCACGTAGACAATTGTGAAAAAAAATAAAAAGTTTTAATCATTATATGGCTCCAAGATGACTAAAATAATAATATAAAGAAAAGATAAAGTTTGAATATAAAGTATGCAATTTGAAAAAGTGACGAATTTATCTATCTCCAGGAGTATAATATGCAAGGTAGTGTCCAGCCACATATTAAGATACCAGCATAAACTTCTGAGAATTTAAGTGAGTCTTGAGAAAACTTGCGATGCTTTCTTGAAGTGAGACATATACCCTGCAATCTTAAGACTCCGTAGGCAAGACTTTCGGCTAGATAAACAGAGTCATGGCAAAAAGAATATGACACTTCTATAAAATAAAAGGACAATAGACTTATTAGAGGTAGAAGGTTGCAAATTATCAGGTTAAAAGGATTCTTTCATTATCCCAAATTTGCAATATAATTGAACCCAAAGCTAATCATTCCACATGTATACTGGAACAATCCTTCCACAGGAAATCTTATAAAACAAGACAATATTTAAAGGGAGCATGGAGACACCTGAGAACCTGAACCAATGCATGGATCACCCCCACGCAAATCGTCAACAATCTCTGTATAGAGCTGTTCTTTGGGAGCTGGCTCAGGTGCACCAAAATATGAGAATTCCACCACATCTACATCACACCATACTCCTCCAGGTCCCTGATTGGAATTTTAAACATTTATTTCAAATGCAGTACTAGGCGCTAGAAATAACCTAATTACTTACTAGCCATGATTTAAAAAAGGTAGGTTAAACTCAAAAAATGAATGAGGGAGGTCACAATGAACATCTCAGAGAACCTCAAGGGCAGTGGGGAGACACTGGATTGGGCTGAGCCATTGCTTGTGAACTTTCCTGGAAACGAACACTAGAATGGCAGGGATATCTGTTAACGCACCCCGCCGAATGCGAAAACCAATTGCTGTCCCGAGGCTGTAACAACGCAGTATCTTACTATGAAATGCTCTGATTGTCATGAGGTCAAGCAATGTGGTGGCTTGCTGCCCCTTTGGCAACCAACCAAGGGTTTCAGGTAGCACCCCCTTTTGTAGATTTAAAAAATAATTTGCTCTCTCTTCAGCAGCATCATTCAAGCGACTAGAGGTAGGCCATGAGAAGTAAGCAGCATTGCTCTCACAGTGCTGTCCAGCTGAAGCAAAGGGCTGCAGCGTTGGGGGACTCAGTGAAGGCAGATTAGAATGACTGCAACAAGTTCTTTCAAGATCCAAAGCTGACTCTTCTGATGGAGTTGAACCAGAGGAACGGATCCTCATGTTAAATCTTGTGCGCTCCATGTTTTGGTTAACCTAAAATAATAGTTTGTTTCAGCAAAATGGAGCTAAAAGAATTCTAAATTGCGAAAGAAGACCAGAGCAAAGAGGATTTCTAACCTAGTTCAGCTTCAAAAGAAAGTGAAAATGCAAATTAAATTAAGACAGAAGAACCAAAACTCAGCTATAAATCACTCAATAGGTTACTAACATAAAAGAGGACCCAGATACGGGATATTCTGCACATAAGCCTATATTTCATATTTCCAAATCCGAAATGAAAGTTATTCAATAAGAAGGAGGAATCACCTCTCACAAACCACAAACGCAAAAGGTAAAAAATAATAAATCAGATCAAAATATTGATTATCATGGTGCACAATCTATCTTAGTTTCAGAACTACGGAAAAAAAGAGGCAAAGGAAGTAACAACCAATTGCAAACCAGATTATATTCATCTGGAAAGGAAGCTTTAGCAACTAGCACCTATGAACTATTACAATATGTTCAATGAATCAATGGCAACTAAGAAAAAGGCTCCCACGTTATACATGATATTTTTGTTTAGTCAGTATATGCAATTCGAACTACTGTGAACAAAATTGAACAACATGCTACGTGATCAAAGAATCATAAAAGAGTGGCAATGACAACCAGTGACTGCCCCAAATGAATAGCGGATGCATCCACTATATCAACCACAAGAATAACACACTTTAAGTAGGGTGTAATTATGATGTTTCCCACTCAATATAAGAAATCACATTTTTTTAAGCATGACTTTGTAAAGTAACTATAATTGCATTAAAAAAAGTAAAAAATGGAAACATTTAGGACCTGACAGAAGCAAGATAAAATAAACAAATAATATCCCACTCAAATTTGGTCACCCAGTAAAAGTAAGGAATAGAATGCGAACAGAGTTTGACATCTATACCTTCTGATTCCCAGATTGACGCAAATAAAATTTTCAATTTCAGCAATATATCATCAACAGTAGTAATTATCATAAGCTAATATAAGTTTCAGGCATCTTACACTTAACTTCATTTATAAAAGTTGTCTCACACACCAAAAACAAGGCAAGAAAAGCAACTGACGCATAGCCATGAACAAGACTCAAGTTCCGAATATTTATTTGGTGTATTTATGCCTTAGTTTCTGAGAATATTAATATGGGTACTCGTAGTCTAACAATCGAAAGTCATAAAGTCAATTAATAGCAGGACTCCATAGAAATAGCGACCCAAAGCATCAAATACAGTAAGAAATGGGTTAAGATGGCCATGTCATGCTCGAAGGAGAGAGGGAAAAAAGGAAGAAAGAAAAGTATAAGACAAAGAATGAAACTCACAGTGTCACTGATCGGCAACAGGGAAGGTGGTGAGGGGTAGAGTAGAAATCAAAACACCCTCATTGAGGAACCTACTTCATCCAAACGCCGAATTGGAGAGAGAGTCTACACAAAACTTGCAGAATTGGGAGCTTGCGTTGTATGTGGCAACGTGGTGAATGCAGTTCAATCCCATGATTCCATGAAAGGCAAAGCTGCATAGAAATGTGGTAAAGTAAGGTGAATGTCCGTGTTGGAAATAGCGGTGTTTCCTAAACGAGGATTCTATTCATGGACCTGGGGCCACGGACCGCGAGTTGGTGGCATGATTATATACTGCGGACAGGTCCAGGATAGAGTTTTGAGGCCTCATATTAACCCAAATTTAACTATTAAAAAAAAAAAACAAAGACAAAAAACATAATTTGCTTTTAGTATTATAAACACCTATTTTTATCTTTTTTTTATTATTTATTTTAGTTTATTTATTTATTTTTATTATTTTATTATTTTTAATTCCATTATTTACCAATTTTAAGTTAAAAAAATTTTAAAAAGAAAAAAAGAAAAAAGAGAGCTCAATAAGATTATTTTTTTAACAATCCCAAACAACAAAAAATGGAGCCCAAAATCCCTTAACTTCACCTGGCCCAATTAAATCAACTAAAGCCCATACCCAGGCCTAGACCCGCCTAACCCAAATGAATCCCTAAATTCCCCAATTTCAATATTGTCTCCCTCACCCGTGAGCTTCTGCATAACCGGTCCCTTCATCCCTCACGCAACTCCATCCCTCTTTTTTGTTCACAGCCACTCTCTCTGCAACTCCATCTCTCACGCTTCCCCTACAACCACTGCCTACAAATTTCACGTAGCCCCCATCCCTCGGATTGACTCTTCAATCAAGCGAATCCCACTCACCCTTAACTTCCCCTTCTGAAACCCTGATTCCCACATCTCTGCACACTCCCTTGCTCGGCAACTTCCTCCTTTCCTCTCATCTCTGCCGAGAACCACCCTCCACGCTACCCTTACGACCAGCCACTACTCACACCCACCTAATCTCTGAAGCTTCTTTCTTGTACGCCATCGCACTCACACGGTGACAGAAGGAAGGAGAAGTGGCTCAGTTATAAATAGAAGACCGCGAGTCACCGAAGAAGGGGGATTTTTTTTTAAGGGATTACGAAGCAGAGGAGGGGAAATTTCTGAAAGCAAAAACAGAGAAAACCGAGAGTCAGAGAGGGCTTGGTGCTAAAAACAGAGGGAGGCCAAAACAGAGATCAAAAGACTGGAAATCTGGAAGGAGAAGTCGTGAAACTGAGGAATAGCCATTTGAAACGATATCTATCCTCTTGCGAATTTGGGGGTTTCTCTCAGGCAA
>JASKGM010000005.1:10196699-10215969 GCA_034509205.1 Ceratonia siliqua
AGAACAGAAATTCTGGACAACTGATTATATACGTAGTGGCTGGAATTTGACTTACAGAGGAGGAAGAAATCCCAAACTGTGGCAGTTGAAGCCCTTTCTTTTTATGCAGCAGAGGTTTCCCACGGACACCCACGGACAGCGAAGAAACAGCGTCACGGTGGCTGGGCAGTGATGGGAGATCGGACTGGGACGGATGCTGCTCGCCGGTGACTGGGCAGTGAAGTCCGGTGGTGACCGAAACCGAGGGAGAGAGCACGAGAGAAATTCCTTCTGAAGTGTGATGGAGGGGCGCCGAAACAGAGAGTGGTTTGGAGGGGGAGGAAGGGGTATTACGGGTGGGTATTTGAGGGGAAAGAGTGAGGGTCCTTTTGCAATTTTCGTAAGTTTTAGTTTTATTATAATTTGCCAGATAGTCCCTCAAGATTAGGTTATTTGTATTTGGGCCCTCATTCCCTATTATATATATTTTTATTATTATTAATTTTTAAAATTAGGGTATTACATCCTATATCACTGAGTTTATGACTTACCCCTCCAGTATTTTTCCACCAGGTATTCTTGAGAGACGAATGAAGTAACAGTTGAAGTTTTGGACAGTTGAATTAGATTGTGCATGGTCTTGTGTTGTAAAAGGTCTTGCATATTGTTTGGTGTCGTGTAATTGTTAATGCATCTGTACATGTAAAGGCTTGTAGGATGCATTTTATTGATGGTTCTTACGCCGGTCACGTGCTTAGGATTGAAGTATGACAAAAACAATTGAGTAGGAGTATGTCTTCATGAATTCGATTCAAATCTTATAAATAACAACTTTTTATAATAAAAAATTAATTATTATAAAATTTTTTAAATAACATTTACTTCAAAAATTATCACTATAAAATTCGAAATAAACTCATGTTCATAAAATTATCATTTATCCAATAACCATTTGGTTTGAGGTTTAGAGAGTAACCATTTTGTTTTTCATTTTAACATTTTTTTTTGATAAATAGTATTCCAATGTGTAAAGAAGGGAAATAGATCTCGACGTCCCATTTAAATAATTATAATCGTTCAATGTGTATTGAATAATTATGATTGCAAATAAAAAAATTCAAAAAATTAATCTTGAAAGGCATGCAAAAAGGAGATTAAATTGTGACTGTCTAATATACTTTAAAAGAATATGATTTAACTAGACGGCATATAATTACAAGTGAGATCTCAATCCAAGAAGAAGTAAGTTTCAACCTTAATATTAAAATTAATTAACGTTTAATGTTAAAAACTATACTAGCGTGAGCTCATGCTTTTCCATTTCAACCTTATCTCATATCATGATATATATGAACGTATAAAAATTGTGCACAAATCACCATGCTCAATCATGAGTTGACTAAGACTTATAAAATAATGGAATCACTTCAATAATTGTAATTTATGAAACGATAATTTTATAAATGGTATAAAAATACAATAATTATGGGGATAGAGAATATGCCAAGGAGCTAATTGGAGTTGAAGGAGGTGAAATTGGTCAATACGGTGGCCTCCCGTCTGGTTTCCATTTTTGAACATAAAATGTTAAGAAAAAAAATACAAAGTCATTTAATTTTTTTTTTGAACGGATAACTCTTTATAACTTGTTTAATAACTAGTTAATTTAAAATTTAATAAATTATATAATATTTTCTATCATAAAAATAATTACAAGAATTATATTCAAAATTTTAGTAAATTTTATTAAACACTAACTTTTTGGATATTACGTCAAATGATTTTGAGTGCGCTTACAAGTTACAAATATCTCAATATTTATTTCCTTGATTCACTAAAATTTTTTCCTACCTATCTAGAAATTGACAAAATAGAGACTCCAACTTGTGACAATAATCTATATTAAAATATAAATTATTATATTTTGAGTTAGAATTGACAAATTTGTAATATGTTAAACAAAATAAAATTTAATAAATATTAGAAATTAAAAATATAAATAATTCATCCAAAAAAATTTATTATTTGGCCAACCATCTAAAAATTGTAAACAATTTTAAAAAATGAAAATTTATCGATTATAGTTGGACAAATTTACAATTTGCCCCAAAAAAAGTGATCAAATTTCCCGTCAGGGAAGATGATGTTTAGGTACGCGACCTCCACCATAATTCGCTGCTCTAATAAATTACGATCAATATCTTCTTCGAAGGGTTCTTCTCAATCTCTTTCTCTCTCTGCTCCAAATCCAAGCCATTTTCTAATCCTTCCGGTGGGACAGATCTCTGCAATGAACTAATGTACTAAATTCTTTGTACAGATCTTATTCTTTCCTTTGCTTCGTCGCCGATTTAGCTGAAACATTTTGAGCAATTCAGAAAGTTGTTTCAAGTTTTCCCTTTTCGCATTTAGTTTTCTTTTCTTTTTAATCATTTGCGTTTTTCTTTTTCTGGGTTTTCTTCCATCTTTGTCTTTATGTTATACTATTTGTAGATATGGATGGGCTTGGTGCTGGGGGTGATATTCAAGATGCTCCCAACACGGAGGATCTTAAGCAATTGGGAGATGTTCCCACAGGTTTGCTTCCTTTTCTCGTGTGTGTATTTTTTTTTTTTAATTGGGATTCTTGTCCAAGCTTCTTTCTTGTTCAGCTTATTCATAGAGATCTGGTTTAAGTTAGCCAGTGATTTGATTCTACGAAAACTCAAACAAAATTTAGTCTGAACTTGTAAATTATGTTTTTTGCACTTCAAGGTGTTCCTTTGTTTATTATCTTCACAGTAGCACAATTAACACACATTTATTCCATGGCCTGGAGAGTAACCGAACCAAAGCCTGAGTTTGGGTTGAAAGTTTTGCAAATCTTAAAAAGTTTACCCTGTTGACTATAGCTTCTGAATTGAAATATTTTATCGATTTCGATATGCTAAGAAGATCTGATAATTTGTTTGTTCGCTTTGGTTGATGAAGGGGGGTGTTTTAATGCGCCATAAGGCGAATCACGATAGTGCTGGGTTAATAGCAATTTCGCTGGATTTCAGTTCTTCATTGTGAAATATTTATTAAATTAAGGTGTTCTATAATTTTGAGTAAAAGACTCGTTTGACTTTCTGATTAGATTTGCTTGACATTCAAAATTAAAATATTTAACTATATATATGGCTTTACTGAGTGAAGTGTGTCCCATTATCATCTATAGTGTTTATTTATTTTATTTAGTGGCAAGCTTATCAAATTTTTGTTTTGTTTTGTTTTGCTTTGGTGGCTCTTCCACATGGGAATTCTGTTATCTGTGCAACCTGAACTTTTTGTGTTAAGCAGTTATAACAAACAGGTGGAAGGTCTTGGGCTGAAAATTCGTCTGTTTTGCAGAAGGTGCAGTATTTGATGCATCGCAATATGCATTCTTTGGTAAAAATGTTGTCGAGGAAGTTGAGTTGGGGGGGTTAGAAGACAAACATCATGATTTACCTTCTGTTGAGTTTAATGAGGAGGAGTTCTTTCTTAATATTAATAGAGAAGAGGTTAGTAACGTTAGTTTTCAACCTTTTCAGAATTTTAATTATTGTAAATTTTCTGTAGCTAAAATGTTTTTAAAAAGTTAACATGATGAGCTTCTTTTTTAATTTAGAAGCTTGTGTTGAGTTCTCTTCACTGGTGAAATGGGGTATATCATTTCATTCCCTGTTTTATGGGATTTCTCAAAGGTTGTAATTTGTTTTCTTGACTCTTGTTAAGCCACTAGTCTTCCTTTCCTCCGTAATTCTTTTAGGCAGATTGTAATTTTTTTTGATATTTTATAATACCTATGTGAAGAATTGCATATTACATTAACCAGGGGTCCTAAGCCAATTGATATGACATAAGCATCTGTATTATCAAATAGATTTCTTTGTGTTAGACTTGTAATTTGTGCTTCGTAATTATGATCAACAGCTGTGATGTGAATGAAGATACCAAAACGTAAGGCTTTTATCATTTATTTTTCAGTTTCTTCTGTTTAATCCAAAATTCTCCTCATAGTTAGGTCAATGAAGAGGCAGAAAAGCCTAGGACTAGGAGTATAGATATATAATTACTTTCATAGGAGCAGTAGTGGCAGTTCATGGTGGTTTTTTCTTTTCTTCATCCTTTCTCCAGCATATAAACCTTTGCCCCCCTCTCACCTTCATTTTATCCTAAATTTTTGGGTTAGTACTTCTAGTATTTTGGCTGGTTCTCCCAAACTCCTTTCTTATTTTTCTGAAGACGAAATATTGAATATAATCTTCTCAACTTTATTTTGTTTCATCTGTTTCATTTTATTAATATATGGACGGTTCAAATAAAAAATTTGTAAATTCTGATAATGTCTCTCCTTGGTCAGATAAACATTTTTTTTTTCCTATATTCAAGAGGGTGACGGTTTCCCCATCAGAATGAGTAGAGAAAGAGACAAAATTTGAGAGAGGAGTTGGTTAGATGTCTGAGACAAAATTTAAGTACCACTTTTTTCTTGGGATAACTGATCTGGATCTTCTATTGAAGGGTTGGATTGGTGCTCCCTTATAGGGGATGATGCTAGTTGAGAGACCTTTAGAAGTGAAAAAGGTAATGTGCAAATGCAGGGTGAGGCTATCAGACTTGATGGATGGTTTTTATTGAGGACAATCTGATGTGGTTTTTTTTTAATGGGTTTTCTGATTACAGTGAGGGGCATTGGCATCATCTTGTGAATTCTGCTTTTATCACTCTTGTGCATATAAAAGATTGTTCTATTAAGGTTTAAGATGTTAGACCCATGAGTTTGTTTACTAGTTTAAGATCATGGCAATGTCATATTTTTTTGAATCTATTAGGCGGGATTTTGTGTTAAACTATTTCTGATTCTTAGAGTGCTTTTCTAGAAGATAGACATATATTAGATGTGACTCCTGCAAACAAAGCTGTAGAAGATTCTCAACTCAAAAATTAGAGTGGATCTTTATTAGTAGTTGATGATTTCTTGATAGGCTAGGGTCCTAAAGCTCTTTAAAGAAAGTAATATGTTTCTGGGGCACATGTATTTCATATATTTTTTTAGTAGATAATGATATACCACTCAATTGTTGCTTTGGCACTGTTTTAACTTTTAACCAAAACCAATCTCTCAATTCATATCCATCTTGCCAATGCAATGAATTGCGTCTGTAACTTATAGTTGTGGTGCCCCATTACCAGTTGGTCATTGCTAGAATATTCTGGTAATACCTGAATTATATCCAGTTAAATTCTTGATTTCCGTGTGTCCTTAAAATTGATAAAGCATATGTATTGCCGACTTTGATGACCAGTTGACAGAGTGCTCTCTGTCTCTCTTCCCCCTCCACTTATTGGACATGTTACTTTTACTAGCCAAATATTGCTGACACAATGCAAGAATGTCTCTCAACTAACTTTTCCTTTCACATTGCAGGCTGAGGATGTGAGATCTCTTTCAGATATTGATGATCTCACTACCACTTTTTTAAAGGTAAGGTTGTTAAACAATTATATATCATGCTGTTTCTGAATGCCTGATATTTTATTCAATGAATGACTGAGTATTGCAATGACGATCATTTCTTAATTGGCATGCATTGATTATTAAGCAGAAAAATAATATATTCTGATCTATGTTTTTCTGTAATATGAATGATGTAACCCTGTAATCCATATAACTTATGGGATCAGGTTGGAGAAAGTGGAAAAAGGTGAATATTCAAAGTACTTTTATGTTGCTGACCCTCCAGTTTGCTTGATTATTTAGTTTTATGTATTTGTCAAAAAATTTCAATGTTCCTGTGAGGAACAGTTGAAGGCGAGCCAGTGGTTTGGTTTCGTGCTCAATATTCTTATGCATATTGGTTAGGATTCTTGTTAATTATGAAAAAAAAATGGAGGATTCCAAATTAGTTCAAGCTACCAACTCAGAAGATTCATCCCTTGCTTGATTGTAATATTTTTTGTATTGTATGCTTTCTTATTGTAGGACATTTATGCTTGTTGGCCAGGCTATTATGCCGGAGGTTGGAAATTCCTGTGTTTGACAAGTGAGAACTGTAGTTTAGGTTATTTGCTTATATTAAAATAGCCATATTTTGTATGTCTGCTTCTCCACAAGCATATCACACGGTTGCCTTCCTTGAAAGTAGTGTTTTATTCTTTTGCCGAAACCAGCATTTAATTATTTCCTATACTTTGACTAGACATTGATGTTACATGTAGAAACAAAGGCCTTGTTCAGGTGTGAGTACCTGACAGAAGTAGAGAAAAGAAAGGAGGTGGAACAGAATTCATTAGAAGGGAAGATCAATGTGTCTTGTGATGTTAAAACCAAATCCCTTTTGTTTATGAATCAAAGCTGTTTGGATCATGCTACTTCAATCGTTCTAGAATCTTTGCAGACCCTTGGCAGGCTTTCAGGGTTTTCTTCCCTTCTTAAGCTTTCTTTGTTTGAGAAGGCTGTATAGACAAAAATTCAATAGCATTTCTTGCAGTCAGAATTATTCTTTCTAAATGGTAAAAAGGTTTCATGTCTGTGTTTCTCTTCTGAGTCAGTATGGACCAAGGAAATCAATCTTGTTGCTGACTTTTAGGAAATGTGGGAGAAAATTGTGATTTAGAACTCTATTTCTAGGGATATTAGACCATTGGGACCATGGTTCTGAAGATTGTTGTTTGTCTAAGACATTTTCTGATAGATCGTCAATTGAACTTCTTATTGCAGCAAAAAAAAAAAGAAGCCTGTTGAGATAATGGCGTTGCTGCTGAAATGGAGCAATCTATCTTGTCAGTGCCGTGTGCATGCATAGTTTTTTCCTTTTTCCTTTTTTAGCAGGCCTGGTAGCTTATTCCCTCTGGTTGTTATGTCCATTCATGTTGACAAGGAACCTGTCATCCCACTCATAAGAAGAAAAAGCAAAATAAAAGAGAATAAGTGCAGTGTGCATGCATAGTTTTTTCCCGTTTCCTTTTTAGCTTTTCTGGTAGCTTATTTTCTCTGGTTGTTGCTACATCCTTTCATGTTGACAATGGATCTGTCATCCTATTAATAAGAAGAAAAAAAGAAAAAAGAAAATAGAAGGAGAATAAGTGGAAGCACTAATTAAAAGGAATGGATAATCTCATTACATTGCTTCCTTTGGCATTTTAAACTTATTTGAATGTTTTCGCAGCAAGTAACAGGTTCTATCTCAACACAAAAGGTAGTTGTTTGATCTTTTTCTTGATATGTATTCCAGCTGTGCTCAATTTTATGATTCAATTTTCTGTTATGTTGATCATAATGATGCTTTTTTTGAACAGTCATTTATTCTGCTCTATGTGGATTGATATGGAGATTAATATTCTTGTTTCATTTCAGTTGAACAAGTTAGTCAGTGGACCAAGAAATGCAGGAGTTATTGGTGAACGGGGGTCGAGAGAAAGTGAGTTGAGCAATTGTACAAATTTGTCTATTTGGAAAACTATAACTTTACATATTTCTTATTTCATCTAAAAAATAATTTCATTTTTCTGCGTTTATAATTATATTTATCTAAAATTTGGAGTAGATATTCTACCATTATATTCTGATGCTATCTTTTGCCTAATAGTTTTGTCTGTAAAGCTAACCTTGTTTATGTTTGTGTTCAGCTAAGATCAGTAAATTCTCGACTCTAAATTATTTGAATTATTTGTTGCCCATTAGTTCTACCAAGGGCTATGAGTGTATAATAAGTTGTAGGAAAGCCGTGATTCCATGAAACAAGTGAAATGCTTCTGTTTGTATATTATTTGTCACCCCTTAGTTTCACGAATGGTAATAGTGGTCCATGAGTTGTAGGAAAGCAATGATTCAACGAAACAAGTAAAGTGCTTCTGTTGAAAATATTAACATTAACGATTAATTTCTCTTAAATTTTCTGTCTTAGTTTCATTAGGTGTTTCATTTATCATCTGCTGATAAAAAAGTTTGGTGCATCTAGGCAATTTTATATATGATTTATTATGAGAATTGCATTGGTAGTGCTACAGTCCTTGTGAGTATATGTTGCTTTGTATTAATAATTTAGTGTGGCATACACATGCACACACAATTTTAGATTAATTTCCAATTAGGCGAATATAGAAAATTGCCAGAAGTTGCTGGATGACATTTAAAAAAAAAAAAAAACCTTTATGAGGGTGTGTTCATAAGCAAGAATCTAATTTTACTTATATGTATAATTAGTATCATGGAAGCATGTTATACATAAATTACAACCAAAATCTTTGGATTTTTCTGTGAGTGGGGCTTATCACAGGGCTATATGGAGGTTGAAGTAGTTCAAGGCGTGTACAGTAAAAGTGTGTATCCGTAAAAGGTGTTAAGGGTGAGATTTAAATATGTGAAAATAAGACAAAAGCTTGATATGTTTGGGGCTGTAAATTGTAACTGAGAACACTAATCTTGCAGTGTCAGAAAGTAGGTATGGTGGCTGATGTAAGGATAAATTATAAAAAGAAGAAAATGGAGATCGTTTGCAAATCTTAAATAGGCTATTCCTTGATTTTTTTAACAATGTGTTTGAAGGTCCTTATCTTAATCTAAATTCTTAAACCATATGACTAATTCTTGATGTCAATACTACCCTACACAACTAAGGAGGATGGAAAGAAAAATGATGACAGCCGCACGAGACATGAAGAGGCTAGTCAAAAGTACTATGCTATTTTTAAATGGTTTAGATCGAGTGGAAACGTACAAAACCAAAAACATGTAAGAAATAGTCTTATTGTTTTATTTGTCTACTATGTCCACTTCCTTGATAACATACCTGCCCCTACAGGACGCACCCAAGTATACCAGCTAAAAAAGAAAATGCAGTCTAACCAGTCTTTACCAAATTCGGTGAAATTGGGAATTTGGGTTGTGATGCTGACACCAGAGACTTAAGAAGTGATCTCGTTAATAATCTAATAAAAATTATGTCATGGTAGTTTCTTCTCTCTTTCTGCTATGCATGCATTTGGAAATATCATGTGTTTATGGGCATAGATATAGACCTGTAATAACATGCATCTGACTGTTTCATGCAATGGGGAGGGGGATGGAAGTTTCTGCTTACTAGCTTATTCATGGCTTGATGGTCATTTACGTGAAAAACTTCCCCTGCCTCCAAATAAAAAGGTCCAAGAAATATCAGTAACTTCGTGAATGGTGTTGAGATTCAATAGGTGGTTTGTAGGGTCGCTTAGTAACCATACTAATGTAGCAGGAAGGGCACATAGTGCTATATATGGTATTTTATTAGAGATTGCCTCTTGTGGGAATTAGATCTCATTTTGATATTTTGGAAGGTCATTATTAGTAAACTCCATTTATTTTCTAAACCCTGATAGTTTAAAGAAGAGTCATGATGGTTACACACCATTCACACCTGTTCAGTGTGGCAGAACTTAGTCTTATCTGTATGTATGTGGGGCCAACACCATGCAAATCAAAATATGCTACACTGTACAAGTATGAATGGTGTGATTCCAAATGGTTCCAACTATCATTACTCTTTGAAGAAGCAACACACCAGTCAGGGGGATTCCGAATTAATTGATAGACAATATTTTGGACTACTATGATGAATTTGTACCTGGTTCTAAGTTATTATGTATTGTTGGCTTTGTGGCAGCACTACTCTTTCTCTGTATGCAATTTTATTTTTTTCAGTTGACTGAATTGTTTATGCTCGTATATTTTATCCAGGTTCCTCTGCTTCTGATTGGGCACAAAGGGATGATGTTCCCAACTGGTTTGACCAGCATGTTTATAACAGTGAAGGTGCAGAGGATGGCAAAAGATGGTCATCACAGCCCTTGTACAGAACATCTTCATATCCTGAGCAGCTACGGCAGCAACATTACCACCTCCAACATTGCTCTAGTGAACCAGTTCCCAACTGGTTTGATCAGTATATTTATGACACTGAAACTTCTCAGGATGGCAAACGATGGTCATCACAGCCACATTCCTCCATTGTACACTTACAGGAATCAAAGCCCTTGTACAGAACAACTTCCTATCCTGACCAGCAACAGCATCATCCTCATTTCTCTAGTGAGCCAATTTTGGTGCCGAAGTCTTCTTTTACTTCTTTTCCTCCCCCTGGCAGTAAGTCCCAGCAGGGTTCTCCAAATCATAGTACAGGCAACCTGATCATGCCTTATGCTGGAGGAGCTCAGATGGCATTATCTTCACAAAACCGTTCTCATTTTTCCAATTCTGCACTTCAGTTGAGTGGATTAAACCATGGGTCACATTTTGGTGGAAATATGTGCCAATTTACTTCTGGTTCCCCTCTTAATCATCAGATGCAGAATCAATGGGTCAACCAGGCTGGGTTATATCCGGGGGAGCATCCGAATCTCCTAAGTAATATGTTGCAGCAACAATTACTTCGTAATGGATCAGTACCTCCTAACTTAATGACTCAGTTGCAGCAACAGCAGCATAGACTGCATCATCCTGGTCAGCAATCAGCAGGCTACTTATCTGGTTTCCGGTCCCATTTATTTAATCCCCATCTTTCTTCTGGCTCATCCATGATTAACAAATATGAACATATGTTTGGTCTAGCTGATATTAGAGATCATAGACCAAAATCAACTCAAAAAGGTAGACATAATTCTCGTTTCTCCCACCACGGTTCTGTTGCTAGTAGCCAAAAGAGTGATAGTGGGTCATTACAGTTTAGGTCCAAGTATATGACAAGCGATGAAATTGAGAGTATTCTCAGAATGCAGCTTGCAGTGACACATAGTAATGACCCTTATGTAGATGACTATTATCACCAAGCTTGTCTTGTTAAAAAATCTGCTGGGGCTAAGTCAAAACATCCATTTTGCCCAACCCAAATAAGGGAACTTCCTCCACGAACTCGTGCTAATACCGAGCCACATAGTTTTCTTCAGGTTGATGCTCTAGGGAGGGTTTCATTCTCATCTATTCGCCGGCCTCGCTCTCTCCTTGAAGTTGATCCACCGAATTCTTCTGTTACTGGTAGCTCAGAGCAAATTATTTCAGAGAAACCCCTTGAACAGGAGCCTATGTTTGCAGCCAGGGTCACTATTGAGGATGGTCTTTGTCTTCTTCTTGACGTAGATGATATCGATCGTTTCCTACAGGTCAATCAGCTACAAGATGGCGGAAACCAATTAAGACTAAGACGGCAGGTCCTGTTGGAAGGACTAGCAACTTCACTTCAACTAGTTGACCCACTGGGAAAGAATGGACACAAAGTTGGGCTTGCTGCTAAGGATGACCTTGTTTTTTTACGATTAGTATCTCTCCTCAAGGGACGTAAGCTCCTTGCAAGGTATCTGCAGTTGCTTCTTCCTGGTAGTGAGCTTATGCGAATAGTCTGCATGGCCATTTTTCGTCATTTAAGATTCTTGTTTGGTGGCCTACCCTCTGATCCGGGTGCCGCAGAAACAACAAATAACATTGCTAAGGTTGTTTCCCAGTGTGTCCGAGGGATGGATCTCGGTGCACTCAGTGCTTGTCTTGCAGCAGTGGTTTGTTCCTCAGAGCAGCCCCCTCTACGCCCCCTTGGAATTGCTGCTGGAGATGGTGCTTCCGTTATTTTAGTATCTGTTCTTGAGAGGGCTGCTGAACTTCTAACTGATCCTCATGCTGCATGCAACTATAATATAGCTAATCGTTCATTTTGGCAGGCCTCATTTGATGAATTCTTTGGCCTTCTAACTAAGTATTGCATGAATAAATATCATAGTATCATGCAATCCTTGCTTATACAAGGCACACCAAATATAGCTGTCATTGGATCAGATTCTGCCAAAGCTGTTAGTAGGGAAATGCCAATTGAACTCTTGCGTGCAAGCCTTCCTCACACTGATGACTACCAAAGGAAGTTGTTACTGGATTTTGCTCAGCGCTCTGTGCCTGTGGTTGGATTTAACAGTAATGCCGGAGGCAGTAGTAGTCATGTGAACTCAGAAACAGTTCTGAGTTGATAGATAACAAGCTGAGTTCACCTGATGATCACGATTTTTGGGTTGAAGATCACATCAAATGTAATCAGGACAATCTTGCATCTGTTCAAGTACACATGGAGCAATCTGAAATGGAAGTACGAGTTGCATCTACAAATGGATGTTTCTTTGTCCTTGTTTGTTTGCCATACCAATGTGCAGCATTGTGATAAATTTGCAATCAGGCCCTTTGTGTATTATGATAGACTCGGCTTGATTTGTTCCTCTTGTCTTTTCTTTTTCTCTTGACAGGGGAGCTTAATTTGTTACCATGTGTGGGTTGGTAGGAACACAGTAGTGGTCAGTGTATGTACAGGTTTAGGTGCAAATTTGAATCCCATGTACCCTTTCTATTATATACAAGGCGTGGGGTGGATTGTATTCATATCTACCTGTGGTAGGTAACCAGTTTGCTGGAAGTGGCATTGGAGGTGCGCAAACTTGATTGGAAAACAGGTTGAAATCATGAGTATTGCTTGAAATACAAAGGAACAGTGTAGTGAAAAAATAAATTATATTCGCCTTGCTGCAAAATATTGTTTTATTCACTTCCCTTAGTTTTCAATGTAATGTTTTCTAATGTGTTGCCTCACCTGAGACCGTTTAGTTTCATCCAATTTTTGTTTTTTTTTTTTTGGCTTTGCTTTTAGGGCACATGGCTTTTTCACTAGACTGGCAATATATGGAAATTTGATATTACTAGGATACTTTATTATTGGTACTAGAGGAGGAACAAACTCAATGTTGTGCAAACCTCTTTTACAAATGAGTTTTAGTGCTGATTATGGATTTGGTCACAGTTTGACCGTTTACAATTTTAAAGGTTTGACCTTTTACAGTTCTTATGTAAACTAAAATCTGAAATCAGGCTGCAATCAGGTTAATTCCACTCTTAGTTCTTCAATAAACATACTGTTATATTTATCTGGAGATTCACTTGCAAACATTATTATTATTTTTATTTTTATTAATTATAGTTATACGCTTATCATTCATTAATTGAAAATTTTATTAATATATCATTTATTTATTGAAAAATCTGATCAAAGAAACTACTTAAAAGACTCCAAACGAAACGAGCCTTCCAAATAAGCCATAAATTAATAGTTGCGTTTGGTACTCAAATCTCAGTTACAATGAGTACAAACCCACCCACCCACCCAAACACTTTCTTTATTATCTCACTAATATCACAATTATTAAGAAATAAATTCACAAGAATCTATTACCAACTTTTGAATAGGTACATAATGATCATTTGAACAATTGCTTATGTTTAATAAAACTAATAAATAACAATAAAATAATACTGTGAATTAGTATTGCACACACATCTAGTCATGTTAAATATTCAAATCATACGTTAATGATTATAAGTTTTTTTCAATAATCAAATCATTCAATTAATTAATTATGTCTGTCTTAAATTGAAGATTTCAATTTTTATTCCTAAGGCAAAAACAAGAAGAAGTAATTCTTCTTCCTTTCCCTACTTATTAATAGCATTATATATTTTCTCTCTCGCACAGGCATTAATGATTTCAACACGTTTCTTTTATATATATATATAAAGGAATTTGAGCATGATTCTCATTCCTCCAATGTGAATATAACACCATCATCATTTATGTATATCAATTTGATTATACAGTTCTCGATAAGATGAAATTATATATCAATTTAATAATTGTCAAATAGAATCAATAATTTGTAAATTTATTGAGAGTAGCAATTATAGATTAGTCTCATCCACGTTGTCTTTGGATTCACACTATATATATATATATATACTTACACGTAATTTGAATATCTTCATGCATAATATACTTGTGTTATATATATAGAGAGAAGGAAAGATGGAGAAGTTGATAATATATTGTATATATATAATATATTATCAACTTCTCCATCTTTCCTTCTCTCTCTCTCTCTCTCTCTCTCTCTCTCTCTCTATATATATATATATATATATTATACAATTAAAAGATTGTCTTACTTGAGAGCAAAAAAAAAAAAGATTCTTTTTTATACTATTCTGAATAAATATATAGCTAAAGTATATAGATATATAAGAATGCTTTTGTGATGAGTATCTTATGATTTGAGAATGGAAATTATGATATTTCTTTTACATAAAATTATACTGGTTTTTCAATTAAAGAATCTCTAGCTAGTTACATCCCTTTCAAATACAGTGGAGGCCCTTTGTTTTATTTCTCCAACTGAAACTATAGTTCATCATCATTTTGTATATTTAATTCCATCTTATTACACATTTCCTTAAGTATATAATAAAGAACGAGAAGGATATAATAATTAGAGAGAGAAAGCCTCAACGATGACAAAACAAAAAATAAAATAACATGAAGCATTTTCACGCATGGAATTTGGAAGTATCATGGGAAAGTTCCCACCCAAGCTCAAGAGTTATAAGAGAGAAGTCACAGAAACCAGAGAAGTTTCATTCATTTTTGGGTTTTCTCATCGATCAATTAAAACGATGGACAACTCATTGGAAACATGGCTCCATGAACTTGTAAGATTATTATCTATCAACTGGCTTTTCTTCTGATAAACTTCATATAATTTTCTGATGCTTTCAATTCACAGGAAATGGAGATCGACCCTACTTTCTCCCCAGAATTCTACACGGAGAAAATGGCTTCCTCTTCAGGTGTAGAAATTACTACAAAGCAGGAAGAGATTGAATTGGAAGAGAAATTATATCAATATTCTTTTTCTGGGTTGCACCCATATTATGACCAAGATCAACCTTCCAAACCTGAAAGTTCTATTCCTTTCAGTGTTACAACCACGAAATCCTTACCAAAGTCTCGAGACATGACCACTTCTGAAGCTGGTATTTCATCTTCTACAGCCAATATCTTATCTTTGAGAAACTTGGGGTCTCTGCAAGTTGATTTTAATGGAAATCTAGACCACAATAAGAAACCCAGAAACTCACCAACTATGGCTTCTCTGAACTGGATTGAGTTTGATGCAGCCGTGACTGGCCACGAGGGAGATAACTGGACAAACACAGTGTCAACAACCTTACCCCTTCCACACCACATAGTAATAGAGAGAAAGCGAAGAGAAGACCTCAACCAGAGGTTTTTGGCTCTTTCAAAGGTGGTACCAGGCGTAAAAAAGGTACTAATTATAATTATTATCCTTCTACATGATTATTAATTAATCCTTTCCCGTAATTTTTCGGCTTCACTTTTGTTCTAATTAAGAGATAAGTCATCAAATAAAAACATTTCTGGTACATGACCTTTGCAGCTTTAACTTTTAAGTTCATCTTCATAATCAAATGGTCATAGAATTCAATTATATATTAATGCCTATATTCTCATATTAAAAACTATAGTTTGGTCCTCATATGTATTCATATTATAATTCTCTTATTATGAATCATAAAACCCTGCTCCTGTAAATTACCAATAGCTTTCCCATGACGTTAATAATAATAATTAAATAATTAGAAGATAGAAAAGAGGCATAATTAAAAATTTTGGGATCCCTATATAAATCTCTTTTAATTTGCCAACTTGTTTAAAAGGGTGAAATTCAAAACATAGACCCATGTGAAATGGCAAATGCCTCTTAATTTATTTTCCCTTGCCAGTAATAATTCAAAGTATCCATTTATTTATTTATTTTCCTATAGAGGGACAAGGCTTCTATCCTTGGAGAAGCAGTTAAGTACATGAAAGATCTTCAAGAACACATCAAGAACCTTGAGGAGAAGAAAAAGAAGAAAGTGGTGGAATCAGTGGTTTTTGTGCAGAGATCTACTGATCACGATCATCAGTTGCTTAATGCTAATAATTATTCTTACACCACTTACTCTGACTCTGATGACAACTTCAGCAGCAACAACCATAGCAGGCTGCTGCCAGAGATTGAAGTAAAAGTTTTGGAGAGGAGTGTTCTCATTCGAGTTCATTGTGAGAAGAATAAAGGAATCCTCCCAAGGTTGCTGACTGAAATAGCAAAGCTCCACTTGATTGTGGTCACTAGCAATGTTATTCCATTTGGGAATGACACTGACATCACTGTTATAGCTCAGGTATCAAATTATCAATTGCCCTTTACCCAATTCAACCATATTTAATTATGAGGTTAAAGCACTCTGCAGTTGTAATAAAAAGAAATTACTTCTGAGATTCCAAAGTGTGTGTCACTAGCGATGATTTTTTTTTTAGTATCTCATAATAATATCAAAGAAAAAGATAAATCTTATATGGTATCATTTTAAATAATTTACTCTAAAAGAAACTTATAGTTGTCAAAACCTGCTTATAAAACTCTCTCCTTCCTAATGGAATTTGCAAGTCAAAATAGAAACGTAAGCATCTGCCTGTATTTAGAAAGGATTGATATTCACATACACACAGGGATATATACAAATATTTTGATACGGTAAAATTTAAAATATTCAAGTATGACGATGTGTCTAATACTAGTTTTTATAGATGCTGAAAATGAGAAAGACAAAATTTAATTTTTAAAATGTCTGTGCTTCGTATACCAACACACCCCCAGATACAAAGTAACAAGAGAATTTTCATTTTGATTAGTCTATTTAAAACAGATAAAATATAAAACAAAGTGAAAAGTCGTATTTTTTTCTCATGTTCATGTTCGACTAATGTTTTAAAATTTAGATTAAGGATAATGATTATGACTTGTTTGTTTTCTGACAGATGGAAGCTGATTTCTGCATGGAAACGAAAGATATTGTGGAATGCCTGAGACTGGCATTACCAAATTTCATTTGAACTGAGATCCAGTGCAACAGATTTTCGTGTTTCTGATTTCTTTTTCATTGATTTTCTGAGAAATATATATGGGAGTGGAAGATGGGAATGCGAGTCAGAAATATACAACACAACTACTTGTATTTTCTGTAAGCAAAACAATCATTGCATGGACAATCACTGTACTAATAATAAATAATAATAATGATAAGGGATTCAATTGGCACTCCTATATACTATTTGGTCCATTATTTTGCTCCACGCAAGCCCCCCTTCTCTCTCTCCCCAAAGAAGAAAAATCCCAAAAAACTTAGATTGATATCAATGGGGTTGGTTTGTCACATGGGTGTTTTTGTCTTGGTTTTTTAAGACATAGCACTTGGGGTTCATTTTAGACTTTTTCTTTTCTGGTCTATTTTTAATTTAAGATTACTGATATCATTTAGATAAATATCAAGTAATTAAACTGCATGTGGATGAAACATCGTGCATATCTGAGTTTCGGCCATTATTTTAATTCAAATATTTGTTTATATTTATTACACATGCCCCGATCCTTTACGAATATGCTTGTCAGGTTGCCTAATGACAAGTAGCTAGCCAACATGACAGGGAAAGGAAGCAGTAAGATACATGGCCAACTCTCTCTCTCTCTCTCTCTCTCTCTCTCTCTCTCTATTCCTCTTTATTCTATAAAAATCCATTTGAATATGTTGCTCAGCTGTATACATATGAGTTTTCCTAAATATTTCTCGTCTAAAACTAGTATGTGGACCCCTCTACATTTTCTACATTTGTATTTCTTTAGAAGTGATGAAAAGAATCACTCCCTTAAAGAACATATTCTCTAAATTTAAAATAAAAATATGAAATAGAGGAATATGATCATATGCTTCATGTGCATATGCCATGTCCTAAAAGGATATAATAAAAACACATTAGAAAACTCCGGTTTGTCAATTGGTTGGCAAAACGTCAATGATTAGTAGTTTGACAGAGATAGTCAAAGGAAGGGTGGAGGAAAGGGCTTTAAGAAAAACAAAAAAGATTTTCAATATGATTTATATTCAAACGGACTAATGGGAACTTATATTTTTTTACCCTTTGATTTTAATTTGAAGATACTATTAGTTCATTCCGTTGATGTCTTCTTAGATGCTGGAACAATGCTATTTATGCAACTTCAAGAATTATAACTAAGCTCAACTACACCTAAAAAGTTTTAAACAAAACCAATTAACCATAATAACAATTATGCACTGTTATAACAAAAAATAATTGTAAGTAACCCTACTCTTAAAAGTTCCAATGTGTATCTTAACATGATGCCGTAGAGCTCCACTACGTGATCAACTGATTGATCCTCTGTTAAGAGGTATGTATCTACGTAAACTTCAGTTTTCTTCAGTCTAAAATTTCTAGAGCTGTCTAGTATTGCAGAGTTCCAGGCCAAAATCTCCATAGTCCGTACCTTAAAGCATTAGATATGCATGCATATTTACTGGCAGCAATAGACACCGTTTTAAGACAGTTTCAAAAGGGGGCTACCAGCTGGAATGATCCACCAGAGAATGGTCAGATCACAAGTCCCAAATGGTTAAATAGCCGATCTCTTGCCAAATATCAAGTTCTCAAAATTTCCTCCATCCAAGATTTTTGAGAAATAATAATATCCCCATATATTCCACTTTTCAAGACATGGTTCTGGATCCCAGCCACCCACAAGGAACTGGATCTCTCAAACAAAGCCTAAGCCTTAGAATTGGCGCTTTATAAACCCCAGTCCTCCTTCCCTACTTTAGTAAGAAGTCTCATTCAATTGACTTAGCTTCACAAGATTTGTTGTTGACATCCTTCCACAAGAAAGCATTCAACTTTCTCTAAATCTCTTTAGTCATCGGCAAGATGTCATAGAATTGCCTGAACTAGGTCTAATAAGCCAGCAAATAATTTGACATCGTGCCAATCTTTATTCAAATACCAGTTGGTTGACAACATACTTCACAAGCTTCTGAGTCTAAAGGCAGTACCAGATACCTGAAAGGCAGCCATTTTTAGTAAACTATAATGCATTACGAGTTGAAATCATAGGCAAACTATTCAGGTTTAACCAGAAGACTTTCTCCAAAATGTAATCCACCTTTAGATAATGCCACACTATGATTGCGGCATATCCTGTATAATATATGACATAACCCATGTTGCAAATTTCATCCCAACTACGACAGCAGTTTTTCCTCCCACCCCCACCCTCCTCCATTTAATTGCTAACTGCCTAATTACATGGTGTATTCAAACCTCTATATCATGTTAATCAAGACTCGAGAAAATCAAAATAAGCCAAGTATTCATGGTAAATTAATATATTTATTCAAATAAATCAGTATCAAGTAATGGTAGTTGTTATGAGGAAATTCCATAATCTTGATGCATAAACATATTCCAATAGTGGCAATCCTTAGCCCACTCTATCAAGTTTTTTTTTTTTTTGGGGGGGGGGGGGGGGGGGGGGTTTTTAA
>JASKGM010000005.1:10216069-10252335 GCA_034509205.1 Ceratonia siliqua
TTAAAAAATAGTAACTAGAAAACAAAAAAATAAATACAATTTTTTTGACTTATTTTTTTTATTTATTTTTTAAAAAATACAAAAAATAACTGATAAAAAATATTTTTACTCAAATAAATTTTTTATTTTTTTATTTTATAAAATTATTTTTAAAAATTATTTTTAAAAATAATAAAATAAAAATTATTTTAAATAATACTTATTTTAAAAAATTATTTTTATAAATAATAAAATAAAAACCCTTACAAATATCCAATTAACATCACAGTTTTATGAATCTTAAAGATTAAGACTGAATAACTTCAACAAAAGGCAATGGATGACAGATGTTAGAATTGTATTCCTCCCAACACATTATAATTAGAATAAATCTTTATAAATCTACAAATAGAAATCCAATAGCATTTGTCTTTCTTCTCCCTCCATGTTAAGGAAGCCAATTGCCATCGTTGAAAACCTATCTGCATCATCTTCTTCTTCATCAATTATCACATACCTTTCAATTCCCATGGTGGGTCCCTTTTCTCTGGTACATCTCATGCATAAACCCTAAAGAAAGACGGGAAAGTTACAACATTTATATACAAAATAAAACAGACAGCCTCTCTTTTTCCCAAATTTTCTTGCCCTTTCCCCTTTAGCACAAAAGGCAAAACCACCTCCCCAAGGGAAGGGAGGGCAACAACAAATCACTAAGTAGAGTATTATGGACTACAACTTACTATTTTGACGAAATAGTCATCCCTCCTCTCTCTCTCTCTCTCTCTCTCTCTCTCTCTCTCTCTCTCTCATACCTCTTCTCGCCTTCCCCTTGTTATGTTATATTGCAAATCACAATCGTTATCCCCTTCTTAGGGTTCCTCTCTAAAGCTGTCTGCTTTAAATCCTACCCATTTTTTGATCTTTACAAGGGAAAAAAAAAACTCTGATATAAACTTATGCACTCAATCTGCTGTACAGATCCTTTTCCGTTTTTCGATGCCGTCGTAGCAGAAATATTGCGAATTTCAGGATAAATTGTTTCCAGTATATTTTCACTTTGAAATTTATGAAATTTTCTTTCATCTCCAGCGTTTTTGTTTTCTGGGTTGTTGCAATCGATTTTATAATATAGTGTTTGTAGACATGGATGGGTTTGGTGCTGGGAGTAATATTCAAGAGGCGCCCAACCCACAGATTCTTAAGCAATTGGGAGATATCCCCGCAGGTTTGCTTCAATTTATTGGATTTCCTTACATCAGATTGTAATTTTACTGTGATTTCTTCGTATCTGTTTGTTCAATATAGATCTGGTTTAAGTTACCCACTATTTTGGATTTCAGAAAAAATGAAAGAAAAGAACTGATATGCAGTTGTAAATCATATATCAGATTGTTTGTGTGCTAGTTATATTTTTACGCATAATGGACTATGATTTCAAGTTCAGGTGACAAGTTCTCTAAAATGCAGTCTGAAGTCAGATACAAAACTTCTGATTTTTAAAAAGTTTAGTTTTGTTGACTACAAATTATAAAATTGAAATGATTTTATTGGATTTTCATTTCCAGTTCAATCTATGCTATCATTGGCTACTTTAATAAAGGACAAGCTACTCTAATGAACATACTTAGTATTTCTGTATTGCATACCCTGCTTATTCACTGTGGCTGATATCCACTTTAAGGTACTTATAGTGTGTCACAAATGCAATGTATATTACCTAGTAGGTTTGCTTGACTTCTAATATAAAATTCTCTTTTTTCAATAAGTACAATTTTCAGCTACTTTTAAGGCTTGCAACGCATTTTGGTTGTCTTATAGCTGAAAACGATCCATCAACATATATTACCTATTTTTATCTTTGTTTGCTTGGCTTTGCATGTATGTGAATTATTTCTTCAATGAAAAACTGTACAAGGTTCATTTTAAATGTTTGTAAGAATTTGAAGGAAGGCTTTTGATTTAAACTTTTATTTATGCAGGGGATGCAGTATTTGATGCATCACAATATGCCTTCTTTGGAAAAGATGTTCTTCAGGAAGTTGAGTTGGGGGGTCTAGAAGACGAAGCAGGTGAATTGCCTCAGGCTGAATTTGATGAGGAGGAGGAGATTTTTTTCAACAGAGAAGAGGTTAAATATATATATTTCTTTTAATTTCTACTTGAGTTTTGTCCACCATAAAATTACTATGACTTGATCCGATTGGTATGTTTATATTATGATAAAAATTGTAATGTAAAATCACACATGATTTAGCTTCCCTTTCTTGGTTAAGGGTTTCTACTCTGTGTGTGTGTGTGCATGTTCTTTTTTTTTTTTTTTAATTATTATTGCAAGAATTGTACATATCATTTCAGTTTCTGGTTTTTATTGTTCTTGTTAATCTGGTAGTGACATTTTTATTCCTCATTTATCCCTGTCTCTTTAAGTGTATCATCAAAGTTTGAAATATGTTAATGTGACGGTATAAGTAATAAATTTTGTTTTCTTTTAAGTAAAATGTAAAATCATGTTACCTGTTACTTCATGTTGGGGAATGAACTCCACTTCCTTGCTATACCTATACTTAAATGGTGTTCTGTATATACAGCGAGCAATATTTCTGTGTTAGGTTTTTAAGCTTTATAATTGTAACCAACAACTAGGGATAAAGAAAGAAAGATGCTAGCCATTTTACCTTTTTCACTTTATTATCCTTCTTTGTAGGCTAATTGTTGTCATACTTTGTGGGTAGAAGATATTACTATTAGTTTCCCTTTGAAAACCACTGTATGCCCTTTTATCACCCTGAAAAAGCCATTTCTTTGTCTTTTTTCCATTGATTAAAAAAAATATATATATAACAAGAATGCTAATTTCTCCTAATTTTTCTGTCATTGGTGGGATAAATATTATATTCTGGATTTTTCTATCCTACGTGGGCTTAGAGCTTGTCTATCTTGTACTTTTTCAATTCTTTACCTGTGCATATACTTATAGTCTTGTATATTTTCATCCCCTGCTTCAGTAACTTCTTCTCTTTATCTCTTAAATTTAAATTTTATATCCGTAAAAAGTAATTTTTGTTGCTATTGGTGTTTCTTGCTACTCTAATTTTTCTCCCACATGCATTTGTGAATGCTATAAATTGAACCTAGTAATGTATATTCATGGGGAACTTTGTTAAGCAGTAGATATCTGAATCTTTTCCAGTTGAATTATTATTTGGATGGGATATTAAAATTGAAGGAGAATAATATGCATTTTCCTGCTTTGATGATATAATGGCAGTGTTGTCTTTCTTTCTCACTGAATTCTTTACTTCTCATTCAAATGGTTGTAAATATGATTCAACTGTTCTAGAGTTTCGTGTTTCTGGAATTAACTCGTCTTTTTACATTGCAGGGTGAGGATATAAGATCTAATTCAGATATTGATGATCTCACTACCACTTTTTCAAAGGTTAGATTCTTGAACATTGGTATATAGCACATTTTATGGATGCTGAATATCTTTATTAGATGAGTTGACTCAGGAATTGATATATGATATTGATGCCAGCCTATATGGATTCATCAAGAAACAAAAAGAAAAGGATATTTCAAATCTCTATGCATTTCTATGTCATGAATGATGTGAATTCCCTACTCCCCTACCCCCTTCAAAAAAAAATAAAGGTTACAGTTACTAGAATTTCCAACTTAAGGGGCATGAGCTATTGTAGTTCCAGTATGATAGGTTCTTACAGCTGACGTTGGGTCCTTGCTTGATGAGATGGTTATGGGATGTTCGAACAATATGCCTTGTAATTCATGTCAGTTGGGACAATGAAAATCATGTTACTTCTGAGTTCAGACTCATCAAATTTTGCTGAATGCAATCCTGGAGAAATGTCTGAATCTATGAAGCTTTCCCCCCCTTGCTAAATAGTTGGTTCTTTTTCAGAGGGCTATACAGGGGAACTGGTTTAGAGCAATGCTAAGTAGGTTGTGTCTTTTTTGGAAGGCTATATAGGAAGTTGTTTCCTGGCTAAATTACCTTCAAAAACCAGTCTCTGGGTGGGGTTAAATGTCTATTTGTAATCTTTGGGGATAAGAGATACAACTCTTTTGTTAGCGGACTTGGTCACTAATAGTGCATAAGGCCATCCCAAAAGCTGCTTTTTTTAATTAAAAACAGCGCTTCTCCCCAGTATGGACGTTTGGATTGGCTTCTGGGTAGAAGTTTTTTTTTTTTTTTGTTTGAAAAAGCAATTTTTCCTGCTTTTTTCAGATGCTATATTTTGTAGCTTATGAAAAAAGTAGGTTCCAATGGAAGAGAGAGAAAAATTCTACAAATATATTCCTAAAATATTTCACAAATTCTCCAAAAAGCACTTTTATATCCTCTTTTCAATAATTTTACCTACACAAAAGTACTTTTACATTTTGCATCCAAACGCAACATATCTGTTTTTTTTCAGTAAAATCACTTTTGTATAACTACATTCAAATGTCAAAAACTTGTTATTTTTTAATTTAGCATTTATATTTGAAACACCTCCTAAAAAGTACAAGCTCATTCAAACAGGCTCAAGGCTTGTTTCCTGATGTAAGATATTTCTGAGATGCAGGTATGGGGCTTTATCTTGCAGTAAGACAAAGAATAGCCTGTTAAGAAGATTGTTTTGCAGCTATTAAATCAGTTTCTTATTGCTGTGTGCATACCTTAGATTTTCCCTTCCCTGTCTACTTTTTATTCATCTTATTGCTTGTTTCCTCTAGTCACTGATGTGCTGCTCGTACGTTCGTTTTTTTACAATAAACCTCTTATCCATCAAAAATTGAAAACAGAAAAAGAAGATTTAGTGAAGGGAAGAGATAATGCATTGTTGTCATTATATACTATAGAGTTCTTTGAAGATGCTGCTTCTGTAAAGAATGTATTGCTAGACTCTCTTTCTGGACATACTTGTGTTCCATCTGTACTTCTTTGTAGGTTCCGTTGTTTGTTATAATGCTGATATTAAAGTTAGCTTGTTTTGATCACCTGTGTTCTTTCTTTTATGTTGATTGATCTTAAAATTTAAGATTCTTTTCTCATTTCAGTTGAGCAAGGTTGTAAGTGGACCAAGAAGCATGGGGGTTATTGGTGAACAAGGATCAAGAGAAAGTGAGTCTAGCAATTGTATAATTTGAATTATATGAGGAATAGAGATCTACTAATGATGCTCAGTATAAGTGTTATTGCCTTTAGTGCTCAGTTTTCTCTCAATTGTGCATGTTGTTGGTGCTAGATTGCTCACTTTTGGTTATACACATCAGTGCTTTATTTTATATGTACTTTTTATTCCTGCATGTATTTTTTGTTATTTTATTGCATGAATACAGAATTTGGTTAATGTTTACCATGCATGGTGGAGGAATGCTTATATTGCTGCACCCGTTTTTTGTGATTGTGCTACTCCATGTAAGTAAGCAAGTGCTCATGGAAAAGGAGTGCAGTGCACTATAATGTGATTCTTCTGGTTTGCTTTCTTTTATGCTTTTAATTTTCAAAGTAGGACCTTCTGACCTTCACAAACTCTACATCAAGATAGTTTTAGGTCTCCTTTTTGTAATATTATTTCATGTTCTATCCATGCATATGGTTTTCGATAGTGTAGGACATGCATGGATGTGCATGCATTTTAAAGCTAATTAAGGTAATATAAATGCCTGGATTTTGGGATTGGGTTTATATATAACGGGATATGAGGTGAGTTCTGATATTTCGTGGATTGAAGTTGAAGTATTGTGGTATAAGTTCATGACTAATGGTCTTAAGTTGGAGATTTTGTATGTGAGAGAAGGGACAAAAAGTTTCTCTGTTTTGTGGCTGTGTATACTACCTGAACAAGAACTTTGGAGTTCAGAAAGTCGAGAATCTAGCTGATGGAGAGATAATTGTGTCAAAAGGACGATGGGGGGTAAAAAAAGCTGATTACAGTGAATGGGAATATGGTATTTTTAGCTGAGAAGGAATTTGACTGTAGTGTTTTCTTCCTTTTTATACTTCCCTTTTGGAAAAAAAATCGAGATTCTTGATTTTATATGCATTTTGTTGGAGACCATTTTGACTTCATTAAAATTCCTCCATGAATATTTTATTAAACTGTTTAAGACATGCGTTTGGAAATCTCAAATTGTATGTATAACGCGTAAATCATTTCACCTAAAAAAAAAGCCATATAATGCATCTAACGTGTAGTTTATTGTTTTGTATAAATCACAAACGATTGAAGGTGTACGTAACAAGCTGAACTTATAACCCGATAGTCACCAAAGGGGAAAAAGCTTGCCAGCTTGGGGCAACTAGCTTCATTTCCCTGCAAAAATATTGATATAATTAAAAATTTGATGTACTTGAGTGAAGATTCAGTGCTTTTTCTTTTCACACAAAAAGATGAACATCATGCTTCTTATATATAGATGATTGTTCTGTGTAAGTCACAAACTGAGGAAAGTGTATACTACAAGCTGTATTCTTAACTCTTTGATCTCTTCAATGGAAAAGGTCTGGGGCAAATAGCTTACTCCCCCTCTCCTCCCTGTGGTTTTGTGTAAATCAGAAATGGAGGAAATTGACTGAAGATTTGGAGCTTTTCTATTACGGGAATTAATGAATCATTGCTTTGTTCATCAAAGAGAACTTGATACAAAAGTACAAACAAGAGCCCTACGAAGTCAAAATCTCATAATCATGTAGTACTAGTATTTTTGTTCAAATATAAACATTTTCCTCCTT
This sequence comes from Ceratonia siliqua, assembly GCA_034509205.1. Taxonomy (NCBI): domain Eukaryota; kingdom Viridiplantae; phylum Streptophyta; class Magnoliopsida; order Fabales; family Fabaceae; genus Ceratonia; species Ceratonia siliqua. The sequence goes on from JASKGM010000005.1 coordinate 10,222,794, forward strand.
TGATGTTATGCTTTTATTCGCCCGGGGGGGGGGGTCTTCAGCATATTTTATGCTACCATATAGGGGTTAGTAGCAGCTGTACTACTAGCGATGGTTCAGGAAGGATGCATTATGTATTTATGAAGACATTGTCTATGGTAGGAATAATGTTTTCTTATTTTTTTTCTATCACAACAGGTTGTTTTGATTTTATATTTTCTGAAGGATCTTATATGGTAAAATCAATCTCTGCTGATTGCCAAGGGTTAAAGAAGCAATAGATAAAGTGATGCCAAAAATTTTAATTATACTTAGGTCTTATGACTGAATTCCTTATATTTTTCTCTCTCTCTCTCTCTTTTTCTTTTAAATTTAATTTAGATTCATCTGCTGCTGAATGGGCACAAAGGCACAACGTTTCTGATTGGTTTGACCAGCATGATTATGACAGTGAAGGTGCTGAGGATGGAAAAAGATGGTCATCACAACCGCATTCTTCATTAGCTCAGTTACAAGAATCAAAGACCCTGTATAGAACATCTTCATATCCTGAGCAGCAACAACAGCTGCAGCACCACCAACATCAACATTTTTCTAGCGAACCAATTCTGGTGCCAAAATCTTTTACTTATCCTCACTCTGCTGGCAGGTCCCTGCAAGCTTCTCCAAATCAGAGTACAGGCCATCTGAGTATTCCATATCATGCTGGAGGATCCCAGATGCCATTATCTTCACCTAATCATTCTCATTTCTCCAATTCTCAGATTCAATTAACTGGCCAAGGCCAAGGGTCCCATTTTGGTGGTAACATGCGTCAGTTTACAAGTGGTTCCCCTGTTAATAATCGAATGCCAAACCAATGGGTCAACCAAGTGGGATTATATCCTCGAGATCATCCCAATGTTCTGAACAATTTACTGCAGCAACAATTACCTCTTCATAATGGATCAATACCTCCACATTTGGTGACTCAAATGCAGCAACAGCAGCAGCGAATGCATCACCCTCTTCAGCCTTCAACAAACTATTTATCAGGTTTCCAGCCCCATTTGTTTAATCCCAATATTTCTTCAGGTTCACCCATGATCAACAAATATGAACAGATGCTTGGGCTGATGGACATGAGAGATCACAGACCAAAATTAGCTCAAAAAGGCAGACAGAATTTTCGGTTTCCCCCACAGGGTTTTGATATAAGTAGCCAGAAGAGTGATAGTGGATGGCCGCAGTTTAGGTCTAAGTACATGACGACTGAGGAGATTGATAATATTCTTAGGGTGCAGCTTGCAGCAACACATAGTAATGATCCATATATTGATGATTACTACCACCAGGCTTGTCTAGCAAAAAAATCTTCTGGTGCTAAATTGAAGCATTACTTTTCTCCAACACAAATAAGGGAACACTCTCCAGGAGCCCGTGCTAATACTGAGCCACATGCTTTCCTTCAGGTGGATGCACTAGGGAGGGTTCCCTTCTCATCAATTCGCAGGCCCCGACCTCTCTTGGAAGTTGATCCTCCAAATTCCTCTCCTGCTGGTAGCACTGATCAAAATCTTTCAGAAAAGCCCCTTGAACAGGAGCCTATGCTTGCAGCAAGGGTCACAATTGAGGATGGTCTTTGTCTTCTTCTTGATGTAGATGATATTGACCGTTTCCTACTGTTCAATCAACTCCAAGATGGTGGAATTCAGTTGAAAAGGAAACGGCAGGCTCTGTTGGAAGGACTTGCAGCCTCACTTCAACTAGTTGATCCACTGGGAAAGAATGGACACACAGTCGGGCTTGAAGCAAAAGATGACCTTGTTTTCCTAAGAATAGCTTCTTTACCCAAGGGACGGAAGCTACTTGTGAGGTACCTTCAGCTGCTTCTTCCAGGCGGTGAGCTTATGCGAATAGTCTGCATGGCCATCTTTCGTCATTTAAGGTTCTTGTTTGGTGGTCTTCCCTCTGATACAGCTGCAGCAGAAACTGTAAGTAACCTTGCTAGGGTTGTTTATGAGTGTGTCCGTGGAATGGATCTTGGTGCACTGAGTGCTTGTCTTGCAGCAGTTGTTTGTTCCTCAGAGCAGCCCCCTATACGTCCCCTTGGAAGCTCTGTGGGAGATGGGGCTTCCCTTGTTCTAGTATCTGTGCTTGAGAGGGCTACTGAACTTCTAACTGACCCTCATGCTGCTAGCAACTATAATATGGCAAATCGTTCACTTTGGCAGGCCTCGTTTGACGAATTCTTTGGTCTTCTTATTAAGTGTTGTGTGAATAAATATGATAGTATTATGCAATCATTGCATATGCAAGGGACACCAAATATCACTGTCATTGGGTCAGATGCTGCCAGAGCTATTAGTAGGGAAATGCCGGTGGAGCTCTTACGTGCAAGTCTTCCTCACACTGATGATCGCCAGAAAAAGCTATTACTTGATTTTACTCAGCGCTCTGTGCCTGTGGGTGGAATTAATAGTAATTCTGGGGATAGCAGTGGCCATGAGAACTCAGTCAGTGCTGAGTTAATTAGATAATTGAACTTTAAGCTAAGGAGCTTGATTTTGAAGTAGAATATAACAAATCACGGGGACAACCTTGTGTGTCTAAGCACTTCTGGAGCAGTCTGATGTGGAAGTATGGAGGTGCATTTACCATGGAAGTTTTAGCCCATTCATATGTTTACTTGTTATAATGCCATAATTTTATGCAGCATTGTGATAAACTTGCAAGCAGGCCCATCTGTGTAATATGACAGACTTGGCTGATTTGTTCCTCTGGTCTTTTCTTTTTCGTTTGACAGGGGGAGCTTATTTTGTTACTCTGTTTGTGGTTTCTGGAGCACAGTAGTGGTTATTGGTTAGTATGTACAGGCTTAGGTTTAAGTTAAGTTGGATTCCCGTGTTCCTTTACTATTATCACACAAAGGCGTGGGATAGGTTGCGTCCAGATCTACCTGGTTAGGTAACCATTCTAGTTGCAGTGGCAATGGGGGGTGCACAAATTTAACCAGACCGCAGTTTGGCATGACAAGCTTTTCTGAACTGCAGATGAATGCTGTAGCAAAGAATAAATTGTGTTGACCTTGGTTCATAATTTTAAGGACTTGGTTTCCTCTCCTGACTTTTCCATTGGTGTAGATTTGTAAGATCTCTTTGTTTCTCCCTCGCTTGGACTATATTCCTCGATCTTGCTGTCTCAATGTCGGTTTTTCTTGTATTTCTTGATACATGGTTCCAATTTTGCTGTTGCACTTGCCACTGTTGTTAGCTAAGAACAATGTCGAATTTTTATCATCAAACTAAAGAAAAATAAGGTAATTTTGAGTATGTTCTGACCGGAAGGTTGGTACCTCCATGGTTTTCTTGCCACAAATCATTCCAGAATGTTTCATAAAGAGTGAAATTTTATTGAACACCATCTTAGAATATGATTCTTTTAGAGTCATTAGACAATAATTGATGCTAACACTTGTCGACGGTACAAAAATCCTGATGCACATTCCTCATAGGAACATTATACTGTCCAAACATGGAGTTGCCATGTGAGAATTGGTTGTATAATGGCATATATCTCTAGCCAGTGGGGCTGCTGATGCACAAGTTCTTTCTCCTTTTATATTATTTTTTATAAATGAATGATTAAATAGCCATATGTGGTTCCGGAGTCAATGACTCAATGGTTTTAGTCATACTCATACTCTATTATCTTACAGATTACATGATGCTTTAATAATCTCTCTATTACTATAAATTATTTTTAAAATAACTTAAATGAAATCAAATATAAATATTCAAAATTAAGTTACAAGAGGAACAGTCAACTCAAGTTCTTCTCATGGTTTTTCTTAGTAGCCTATTTATAGAATTTTTTAAATATTTTTAAAGGTATCATTTTAAAATTGAGTATTATAAATTTTTATTATTTTTAGTGTCATTTTAAAACATTATTATAACATTATTTAAGATATACAAATAAACTATTGATATTTAAGTAAAAATGTTCCATATTTTCACTTATTTTTAAAAATCCTTTCCTTTCGATTTTAGCAATACAAGTTTTTGGGGACTGAATAATTTACTCTAAAGTTTTATATCATTACGACATTTTTAAAAAAATATAATGTTTTCAAAAATAAAAATAATTCTCCCTAAATTTAACTCTAATTTATAAGTCATAATTTTATAAGAGGAAAGACGCGGTAGGAGAGAAGGAAGGAGATGCAGAATGGGAGGAAGCGGGAAATGGCTGTTGGAAGGTCAAAAAGGTAATTCCAGTGGTCTCGCTTGGAATTTTATTTATTACGTAAGCAAAAAATATTGTTGGCCTCCGATAAAATAAGTGAAGTGCGCGACCTCGGCTCCACCATAATTTAATCAATTTCGGTCATATGGTCACCTCCTTCGTAGGGTTCCTCTCGCTGCTCTTACTCTCTCTCTCCCCTCCATATCCAACCCATTTTCTAATCCCTCCGGTGGTAGAAATTTCTGTCATGAACTAATGTAGTCATGCACTCAATTCCTTGTAAAGATCTTCTTTTTCCCTTTGCTTCCTCTCCCTTTTCAGTTGAAACATTCTGAGAATTTCAGATAATAAGTGTTTCAAGTTTTCATTTTTTTCGTATTTAATTTCTTTTTTATCGTTTTGGTTTTCTTTTCTCTTCTCCTCTCCTGGGGTTTCTTCCATCTCTCTTTTCATGGTAGATATGGATGGGTTTGTTGCTGGGGGTGATATTCAAGAGGCTCCCAACACAAAGGATCTTAAGCGATTGGGAGATGTTCCCGCAGGTTTGCTTCACTTTTTTGGATTTTTATTTACTGGGTATCTCTGTTCTAGCTTCTTTAGTTCTTTGATTCGACTTATTTATGTAGATCTGGTTGAAGTTGGCCACTAATTTGAATTGGAGCAAAATGGAACCAAATTTTAGTCTGAAACTTTAAATTTTGCATTCCAAGGTGTTTCTTTGTTTATTATCTTCACAGTAGCCTGATGAACAATAATAAAAGTTTCTGGTGCTGAGTATTACTTTACCGGGCTGAGTAACCGAGTCAAAGCATGAGCTAGAATTGGAAGTTTATGGGAATCTTAAAAAGTTTACTCTGTTGGCTATAACGTCTGAATTGAAATATATCATGGATTTCCATTGTAATTGTTTGACATATATGCTATTGTTACCCTCTTATTAAATGACCGTAGTTTTTCTTGACTGCATAACCCCTTCCTTTTTTTCTTTTCGGCTAATCAGAATGCAAAATGTGCTTGTTCACTCTGGTTAAGATTCAGGAATTTTGAATTAGCCACAAGGCCAATCCAGAAAGTGCTGGGTTATTTACATTAATGTCTTCTCCATTTTAAGAGTAAAAAAGACTTGTTGGATTACTGATTAGATATGCTTAACTTTCAATATATAATTCTTTTGCTTCTTTTCTTGGCTTTATTGATTGAAATGTGATCCATCATCATCTAGAATTTTAATTTTCTATTTGGCCGTATCTTACCTATTTTTGCTGTGTTCTGGTGGTTCTGCCACATGAGTATTTTGTTTTGTCAGTGAAACCTGCGTTAAGCAGTTATGAGAACTTGGTAGAAGGTTTTTGACTCAAAATTCTTCTGTTATGCAGGAGGTGCAGTATTTGATGCATCGCAATATGCATTCTTCGGTAAAGATGTTGTCAAGGAAGTTGAGTTGGGGGGATTGGAAGATGAATACAGTGGTTTGCCTGCTGTTGAGTTTAATGAGGAGTTCTTTCTCAATAGAGAGGAGGTTATCTTTTAATCTTACTAGAATTTTATTAAATTTTCTGGTCCTATATTGTTTTTGACATATGAATATGTTGAGTTGAGCTTTTGCTTTTATTTTTAGCTGTTCATGTTGAGTTCATAGGAGGTGTCAGAAGCTGTTATTTGTTTTCTTGTTATACCTTTGTCTTCTTTCGTTCCTTCTTTTTCTTTAGCTTAAGTGGGATTATAGAATTTTAAATGTCGTTAATATATTGGATAAGAAGAACTTCAAATATAGTTACCTAATGGTTTATTTAATATAATTTTGTAGTATGTTAAACTTCCTGTGTCTATTGAAGGAAGCCACTTATTACATTATCTTGGGGACCTAAACCTATTTGTATGCGCAAGAAATGGTATTATGTAGTTAAGTCTAATAGATTTATTGTATTAAGTTCATAAGTCATATGCTGTAATTTTGATCGACAGCTATGATGTTAAAGAATAAACCAAAGATGATAAAAGTCTTTTACTCTCTATTTTTTGGTTTTTTCTGTCAACTACAGAATTTTTTGTCCTTATTAGGTTAATGATGAGGCAGAAAAGCCTAGGACTAGTATTAAAAATTTGATTAAGGAGTTGGAAGTAGATGTCTGTTTTTGTCCTTATTTACCTCTTTTTTCTTAGGAGAATTGTTCTTGATCTTCTATTGAAGGGCTGGATTGGTGCTCCAATTTTGGGGAGGTTGCTTGTTGGTTGAGTAACCTTTAGATGTGGCAAAGGTGATGTAGAGGGTAAACACATGGTTTTTATTAGGATGATCTTATGAAGGTTTAATCTATGAGTATTCTATTTATGCTAGGTGCATCATAGTATGAAATTTTCTGTTATTACTCTTGTGCCTAAGAAAGATTGTTCTATTAAAGTTAAAGATACTAGTTTAAGAGAGATTGGCAAGCAGAGGTTATGTTGAATAAATTTGGTGGGATTTTGGGTTGAGCTACTTCTTGTGCTTAGAGTGCTTTTACTGAAGTTAGACAAATAATAGATGTGGCTCTTTTTTGTAAAAGGAGTTTTAGATCATGTTTAGTTCTAAAGGGAGAGTGGCTCTTTATTGGTATTTGATGATTTCTTGATAGGTTTAGGTCCTTTGGCCTGTTTGTCCTAAAAACCTCTGGGCATGCAATTACTTTTGCGGGACCCTTAACCCGTATTATTTCATATTTCTTTATCCACTTTTTCTGTTGTTGAGGTGGCGGTGAAATATATTCAGGTTGCTTTGGTTCTGTTTTATCCAATCCTCCATCCGTATCTATTTAGCCAATGCAATGCATCTTACAGTTGTTGGGCACTTTAGTCATTGCTAGAATATTTTAGTCATATGATTCATGACTCTTTTCCTGTTAAATTCTTGATATCAGTGGGTTCTAAAATTTATAGAGAAGCATATGTATTGTTAGCTTTGATGAGAAACTGAGAAAGTTCTCTCTCTCTCTCTCTCTCTCTCTCTCTCTCTCTCTCTCTCTCTTTGTCTGTCTCTTTTTCTCACCCCCACTCATTGGTTATTATACCATTTGTCAAAACTTTGCAGATATGTTGCTAGAATCTTGTTTCAGCTAATTCTTTCTTTCAAATTGCAGGCTGAGGATATAAGATCTCTTTCAGATATTGATGATCTTACTACGACTTTTTTTAAGGTAAGGCTCTTAAATTATGGCATATCATGCCATCTCTGAATGCTTGAGATTTTTATTAGATGAGTGACTGAGTATTTTAATGATGACCATTTCTTAATTTGCATGTGTTCTAAACAAGCTGAAAAATAATATTTTACAAGAGATATGTGTTTCTGTAAAATAAATGATGTTATTCTGTGATGCTTCAAATCTATAAGGGATTACGTTGAGGAAAGAGGTGAATATTTAACAGAATTTTTTATTGCTGCATCTGCAGTTTCCTTGAATGTTCATTTTTAATTCCTTTTTTCTTTCAAAATTTTACATTTTTCCCATTTAAAAAACTTAAAAGGTGAGGAAGTGGTTTTGTCTGGTCTCTATTCAGACAGATTGATTAGGATACTTGTTAACTATGGAAGAGAATGATGATTTCAAATCAATTCAAGCTACCAACTGAAAAGCTTGAGCCCTTGCTTGAGTGTAATTTTTCTTTCTTATTGTATTCTGACGAGACCCAAGTGTTACGAAGTCCCACATTGGTTCTGCAAGCAATTGTGGAATGATACTTAAGTCTAGGAGGGACCCTCCCCTAATAGGCAAGTCTTTTGGGGTGAGTTCTACCTCTTGAGCTTGGGTACCTAACATTTGGTATCAGAGTAAGGTTCGGTCCTTGGGTGGCTGCGGGGGGCTGGAGAGGGCTACCTAGAGAGGAGCGAAAGGGTGAAGAGGGAAAAGCTTGGGTACTAGCCACTAGAGTGAAGCTACCCTTAGTACCCTTTGTGGACGTCGCTGTCTAAGGGGGAGGCAATGATGAGACCCAAGTGTTACGAAGTCTCACATTAGTTCCATAAGCAATTGTGGAATGATACTTAAGTCTAGAAGGCACCCTCCCTCATAGGCTAGTATTTTGGGATGAGTTCTACCTCTTGGGCTTGGGTACCTAACATTTGGTATCACATGCTTGTCGGTCAGGATTTTATGTTAGAGATTGGAATTTTCTTAGTTTGACTAGTGAGAACTGTAGTTTAGACGTTATTTTCTTATGTCAAAATAGCCATATTTTATAGGCTGTGCTCCTCCAAAAGCATATCATGCAGCCACCTTCCTTGAGACTAGCTTTTTTTTTTCTTCTTTTGCATAAGGCCTAGACGAAAGTTTAATTACTGCCAATACATTGCTACACATTGACGGTACATATAGACACTAAGACCTTGTTCAGGTGTAAACAGAAGTAGAGGAGTCATAAAAGATTACACTTACGCACTTTATGATCTAGTTGATGAGAGGAAATTAATAATAATTAAATTCTAGTTTTGCATGGTTCTGGAAATGCAGCAAATCCTGTTTTATGCATTCTGCCCATATTTACTTGCTGATAATACGTATTATGATGTATATATGATTGCATAAAGAAAGAATAGAAAGGAAAGAGGGAGATGGAATAGAAATCATACACGTGATAGCCTGATAGGTCAGTGATTCTTGTGATGTTAAATCCTAATCCATTGTTATTCCTGTCAATAAAAACGGTGGGATCATGCTACTTCAATCTCTCTAGAATCTTTGCACAAACTTGGGAATCTACCTGGTTTCCTTGCGTAGGTAAAGCTTTTTAGTTTGAGAAGGCTGTATAGACAAATCAATCCATGCATGACTTTGCACTCAGTCATTCTTTCAAGGGGTAAAATGGTGGCTTATCTATGTTTCTCTTTGGTGTCAGTAAAGTATGGTCTAAGGAGATTAATCATATTGCTAATGCTGATTATTAAGAAATGTGGGAGATTATAATAAATACAACTCTAGGGCAAGGGATATTAGATTATTGGGACCTTGGGTTCTATAGATTGTTGGTGAAAGATATTTCTCATGTTTCATGAATGGAGCTTCTTATTGCAGCAAATCAAAGAACAGCATGTCAAGATAATATTGTGTTGCTGCTGAACTTAGGAGCAGCCCATATTCTCAGAAGTGTGCATTCATAGTTTTTTCCTGTTTCCTTTTTAGTGGTAGCTTATATTTACTAGTTGCTATATCCATTCATTTTGAGTTTTGACAATAGACTTGTCATCCCATTCATTAAAAAGAAAATTAAAGAAGAATAAGAGGAAGATTTAGTTAAAAGGAATAGATATTCTGATTAGCATGCTTCCTAAAAATTGTAAGCTTATTTGAATGTTTTGGAAGCAGCCATCAAGTCCTGTCTCAACACAAGAGATAGTTATTTGATCTTTTCTTGACATGTGTTCTGAGTGTGCTCATTTGTATGATTCAGTTTCTGTTCTGATGTTGCGCATAATGCTGGTGTTTTAAAAATAGTCATATGTTCTGCTCTATGTTCATTGATAATTGATATGAAGACTAAATTTTTTTCGTTATTTCAGTTGAACAAGGTTGTTAGTGAACCAAGAAGTGCAGGAGTTATTGGTGAACGGGAATCAAGAGAAAGTAAGTTGAGCAGTTGTACATATTTATTATTTCACGAAACTATAATTTTTCCCTTTTCTGGTACTTTTTTTAGATTTTATTTATATATTTTTTGTACCAGAAATTCTTCCATATATTAAAATGCCAACTCTTGCTTAGTAGTTGTTTCTGCAGTGTTGACTTAGACTATAAACTAGCTGTTAGATTTAGGATTAATCTAATATTTCTTCTTGTATCTAAAAGATACTTGAAAGTTGAAACAGGTTGATCTAGAGTAGGATATTGTTTATATGGAATAAGAATGGCTGGAAAGCATGAAACTTTATTTACGTGCAACTAAGATCCCTAAGCTTGGAACTGTAAATTAATTGTCGCTGTTTAATTCAACCAAGGGAAATAGTGACAGAGGAGTTCTAGGAAAGCGATAATACAAGTAAAATACTTCTGCTGGTAATATTAATTATAATGATTAATTTCTTTTAAATATTCTATGACTTTTTATTAGATGTTTCATTCATCATTTGCTAAGAAATTTTGGTGCATGTAAAAATATTTCTCTGTAATTTAACAAGGAAATTGCATTGTCAATGCTAAAGTATATGTTGATTTGTATCAGTAACTTAATTGTGGCATACACGGATGGTTTTATATTACTTTCCAGTTAGTAGCAAATTGCCAGAAGTTGCTGGATGACATGTATTCAAGAACTTCATGTTCGGAGGGTGTGATTCATAACTACAAGAGCTGATTTTAATTGAATGTCATAGAAGCACATGTTAAATAAATTACAACTGAATCCCGTTTTGATTTAAACATTCCCTCAGATGGTTGTTATGCTTATATTATATTTCATCAGAGAGATTGCCTCTAGTGTAAATTTCAGATGGCCATTATTAGTAAAATACTTTTTTTTCTGAACACTGATGTTTTAAAGAAGCAATGCAACAGTCAGGATAATGCCAAATTATCTAATAGTTAATATTCTCATATTTGCACTTGTATGAGACGTGATGTGCTTCTTGTGTTTAAAGTGACATTGTATTGACAACTATGTGGCAATGCTATTCCTCCCCCTTGCTGTATGCAAATATGGAATCTTGTTTCAACTGACTGAATTGTTTATATTCCTGTATATTATTCAGATTCATCTACTTCTGAATGGGCGCAAAGGGATGATGTTCCCAATTGGTTCGACCAGCAAGTTTATGAAAGTGAAGGTTCTGAGGATGGCAAAAGATGGTCATCGCTGCCCCATTCTTCTCTCTATCATTTACAAGAATCAAAGCCCTTGTACAGGACATCTTCATACCCCGAGCAACAACTACAGCAGCAACATCACCTTCTCAAACATTGCTCTAGTGAACCAGTTTCAAACTGGTTCGATCAGCATATATATGATACGGAAACTGCTCTGGAGGGCAAACGATGGTCATCACTCCCACATTCCTCCATTATGCACTTACAAGAACCAAAGTCCTTGTACAGAACATCTTCCTATCCTGATCAGCATCAGCAGCATCCTCATTTCTCGAGTGAACCAATGCTGATGCCAAAGTCTTCTTTTACTTCGTATCCACCCCCTGGTGGTAGGTCTCAGTATGCTTCTCTAAATCATAGTACAGGCCACTTGAACATTCCTTATCATGTTGGGGGAGCTCAGATGGCATCATCCTCACAAAATCCTTCACATTTCTCCGATTCTGCGCTTCAGTTGACTAGAATAAACCAAGGGTCTCACTTTGGTGCAAATATGCGTCAATTTACTACTGGTTCCCCTCTTAATTACCAAATGCAGAATCAATGGGTCAACCAGGCAGGTTTATATCCTGGTGATCATCCAAACCTCCTAAGTAATATGTTGCAGCAACAATTACACCTTCATAATGGATCTGTATCTCCTCACTTAATCTCTCAATTGCAGCAACAGCAGCGTAGACTGCATCATCCTGTTCCTCAATCAGCAGGCTTCTTATCAGGTCTCAACTCCCATTTATTTAATCCACATCTTTCTTCTGGCTCTCCACTAATTAACAAATATGAACATATGCTTGGTCTGGCTAATGCTAGAGATCATAGACCAAAATCAACTCACAAAGGTAGACAGAATCCTCGTTTCTCCAAACAGGGATCTGATGCTGGTAGCCAGAAGAGTGATAGTGGGTCATTCCAGTTTAGGTCCAAGTATATGACAAGTGATGAAATTGAGAATATTCTCAGAATGCAGCATGCTGTGACCCATAGTAACGACCTGTATGTAGATGACTATTATCACCAAGCTTGTCTTGCAAAAAAATCTTCTGGGGCTAAGTTGAAGCGTCCATTTTGCCCAACCCAAATAAGGGAACTTCCGCCCCGAGCCCGTGCTAATACTGAGCCACATGCTTTTCTTCAGGTTGATGCTCTTGGGAGGGTTTCATTCTCATCTATCCGCTGTCCTCGTCCTCTTCTTGAAGTTGATCCTCCAAACTCTTCTGTTGCTGGTGGCCCTGAGCAAAACATTTCAGAGAAGCCTCTTGAACAGGAGCCTATGTTTGCAGCCAGGGTTGCAGTTGAGGATAGTCTTTGTCTTCTTCTTGACGTAGAGGATATTGATCGTTTTCTACAGTTTAATCAGCTACAAGATGGTGGAGCTCAATTAAGACGGAGACGGCAAGTCCTGTTGGAAGGACTAGCAACTTCCCTTCAACTTGTTGATCCACTGGGGAAGAATGGACACAAAGTTGGGCTTGCTGCCAAGGATGATCTTGTTTTCTTACGATTAGTTTCTCTCCCCAAGGGACGAAAGCTTCTTGCAAAATATCTTCTGTTGCTTCTTTCTGTCAGTGAGCTTATGCGTATAGTCTGCATGGCCATCTTTCGTCATTTAAGATTCTTATTTGGTGGCCTCCCCTCAGATCTAGCAGCTGCAGAGACAACAAGCAACCTTGCTAGGGTTGTCTCCCAGTGTGTCCGAGGAATGGATATTGGTGCTCTCAGTGCTTGTCTTGCAGCCGTGGTTTGTTCTTCAGAGCAGCCCCCTCTGCGGCCTCTTGGAAGCGCTGCTGGAGATGGGGCTTCTCTTATTTTAGTATCTGTTCTTGAGAGGGCTACTGAACTTCTAACAGATCCTCATGCTGCTTGCAACTATAATATGGCTAATCGCTCATTTTGGCAGGCCTCATTTGATGAATTCTTTGGCCTTCTCACTAAGTATTGCACAAATAAATATCATAGTATCATGCAATCGCTGATTGTACAAGGCACGCCCAATATGGATGCCACTGGGTCAGATGCTGCCAAAGCTGTTAGTAGTGAAATGCCAGTTGAACTCTTGCGGGCAAGTCTTCCTCACACTGATGATCGCCAAAGAAAGTTATTACTGGATTTTGCTCAGCACTCTGTGCCTGTGGTTGAATTTAACAGTAAAGCTGGGGGCAGTGGTCATGTGAACTCAGAGACAGTGCTGAGTTGAGAGAGAATTTGATAAGAACTGAGAAGTTCTCCTAATGATAATGACTTTTGGGTCAAATCTCATGTCAAATGTTATCAGGACTATCTTGCATCTGTAGTGCATGGGGAGCAATCTGAAGTGGAAGTACGGGTGGCATCTACATTGGAGCTTTCTACCTTGTCCTCGTTTGTTTACTCATCATAATGCCATAACAATGTGCAGCAATGTGACAAATTTGCCACCAGGCCCTTTGTGTATTATGATAGACTTAACATGATTTGTTCCTCTTGTCTCTTCTTTTTCTCTTGACAGGGGAGCTTATTTTCTTAATCTGTGGTTGGTAGGAACGCAGTAGTGGTTAGCATGTACAGGTTTAGGTACAAATTTGATTCCCAAGTTCCCTTACTACGAGACATACAAAGGCGTCGGGCGGGTTATACTCAAATCTACCTGTGATAGATAACCATTCTACTGGAAGTGGTATTGGGGGTACGCAAACTTCCCTTGAGAACAGGTTGGAAAGAGGAGCATTGCTGAATTACGAAGGGACACTATTGATTAGTGAAGAATAAATTATATTGACCTTGCTGCAAATTATTATCTATTCACAAATATCTGTTGTTTAAATTTCCCCCCGAATGATTTACCCCGTGTAAATTTTCAAAACATATATACCTATTGAAAAATCAACTACAAATGAGGTATTTATATAATACTAGTGCTCTGACAATCATGTCAATGTAATTTTTGAAAATATTCAGGGGAGGGGTAAGATTTGTCAATTATAAAATATGAAAATTGTCAACTACAAGTGTTGGTTTAAGTTCTGCTAGTGTGATTCACTAGTTTTTAGTGAGTAGTGTTAAGATTTTTTTTTGAGGGGCACAGTATAAGAGTGATGCTTAGTTACACATCCCATACGGCTTTTTATTCCATATTATTTCAGTATTTTTCTCACTTATTTATTTTTTTTCTTATTAAACTATAATAGTTGTGAGAAATTATTGCAAATATGTATTTTCTATTGTTTATATGGTATTAAATTTAAGAAATTTATTCAAAACTCACTACTTTTTGTCACTTGTCTATGACAAATTGAAACTGATTTTAATTTTTATCCTGTAAAAAAAATTATCCTAAACCAGAAACATGTAATAAGACAAGTGGAGGAGGGCAATTTTCTTTGATATTAAAAGCTGATGATGATTAGAAGTAGGAGTGACAACTTTGACGGATGATTTTTAATATATTCAATTTATCTAGTATTTTGTCCAAATTAATCTAATCCATTAAGAAGATGGATTTAATGGACATGATCAATTGAATAAAAAATTAAATTGATCATGTGGCCATTTGGTTCAAGATTGTGTTCTTAATTTGAGAAAATATAAATACTCTCTTCGATTTTAATCTTTTTGACAAATGACACATTATTCTCATTCTCAAGAATCCGAAATTATCAAGAAAGTATCTTATGTAACAGTTACATACTTACATTAAATCATATGAATGATGTGGTATGTTATTTTATTTAAATAAAGTCAAATAAATTATTTATTTCACTTATTACTTCAAATACAAGTTCAAGATTACAATTATTTTTATTAACAGTTATTTTCTCTTATTTTTTGAATTATATATTAACTGTCAGATATTCTATTTGACAAATAAATGGTATTATTATATCAATGCAACTAACTTGGTGTAACTATTAGATATGATACTTTTTTAATATTGGCAATAGTAAATAGTTTATTTCATTCATTAAGAATTAAAAGAAGTATGAAAAACGAGTCAAATGAGTAGGATTTTATTGAAATTTGATTCAATTAATGTTTTCCTAGATAAAGATTCTATTAATTTGATGAGCATGGACACTTTTTTTCTCTCTTTCAATTAGGGTATTTAAAATCTTTAACATTTTAAATACAATAAGCTATTTCAGAGTTGATTGTCATTGTCACAGACAATTATTTATCAAATAATCAAAATTTCAAAGCTAGGAAAAATTTTTCACTCACATCTGTAATATTTTTCTTAATTTATTAATTATAGAATATTACATATTCAATTATTATAATTTAATTTAATTACATCACACCGTTTAATTGATAGTTAAATTTAAATATTTCAATTAATATATGCTAGTTATGTGATAAAAAAATAATAAACTTATTATATAAAATGATTATGGGTAATCTTCATTTGGGTTCTGTTGGAGGTTTAATTATGTTTATGATTTTGGGGTTTTAAAAAAATTCAAAAAGAATTTAGAACACAATTCTTCAATTTTTTCACTTTCTTTTAACTTTTTTTTTTTTTGAAGAATTGTATTCTAAATTTTTGTTTGAATTTTTTTAAAGTTTCTTTTGAATTTTTAAAATTTTTTTCTTAAATTTTTGTGATTCTTTTCTTAGAATTAAAAAAAAAACTACTCTTATCATATCAGTAGTTTAGAACTTCCCAAAGATGCAACACAGTTACATATATATGCATCCACTCTTTCTGTTATATTCTGTGTTTGGATCCCAATTTTATTCCTCTTCTGCTCATTTAAGATTTTTTTTTGAAGATGGTCCATAATTTTCTGCTAATACCCATCTTGTCAAATTGAAGAAGGCCACCAAATGGAAGATGCCAACCCCTAAAACTAAATAGTAAAGATGTATGTGAGAGAAGATTTTATCCTTGCTTAATTTTAGGAAATTTGTATTATTTGGTATAATAAATTTATTATTGATTATTTTTATTAAATTTTTTTATCACATGACTAACACATATTAACTAAAACTTTAAGTTTAAAATCCAATTAAATATTTGTGTAATTTGAATAAATTATGATAGTTGAATATATAATGTAGTACAATTAATAAATTAAGAGAAACATTGCAATAATATGTAAAAATGTAGATAAAAAAGTACAAATTTCTCTTTTTAAATCATTTGATTAATTATCCATACAAAATATTTTGTAATAAATTATATTAACAAAATATTTTGTAGTAAATTATGTTAAATAATATAAAATTAATTTTTTTCTTAAACTTATTTATTCAAACAAACTTTTAATAAATTTATTGACTGATTTGTAAATTAAAAAAATTAAAATGAGAATATCAAAATATATACAAGGGTGAGAAAACGCACCTATTTAAGTACTCAAATTATATATCAATAGAATTACCCATATGTTAATCAGCCTAAAACTATTTTCATTAGTCTATTTCATTACAAAATAATGACAGCAACTATGAACAGTTAAAAATTAAAACAAGAGATTGAGGGTTATAATACAAATTTACCCACTGGCCACTACCATCAAGCAAGCTAAAGCCTGAGTTGGTGCCCTCTTTTTTTCAGTATCCAAATTCCTAACTATTCATACTAAGTAATACTCTTTTAGTCCCCAAACAGAAACTCTTTTGATGCTCATCAAACCATTATCATACCCTTTGATGCTATATCCCCACATAGGATATATATATATAAATTGATATTGGTATAATTTAAATTAATTTTATACTATTGTATAACTTCTCACAAAATCAAAGATATTTACATCGTAAAATAAGATATTGAGAGATATAAATGTATAAATTCTTATATTGATATCAATTAATCTATTGTGTGTATATATATATATAATCCAAACTACTTTTCATTATTAGACCACACTTATAGCTTAAAAGCATAAATTTTCAATTATAGACTTGTTACTTGAGAATTAATCCATCTTAATCTTGAAAGGAAAAAAGAAATATTAAAAAACTTGAAATGATTAACGAAATGGGTCCTCACCTATCAGCAGATTGATTGATCAATCACGCTGCCTCTTCTTTATATATCTGAGAGAAATTCTACCTCTCTGCATAAAAACCAATGTTCCCCTAAAGTGAAAGAACAGAAACAACCAAAAAGTAGCATAATCCAAGCATTCACCAATGGAGGTTGGCGCAATTTTTGCTCTAACTTTTCTCACCCTTTTTCTGTCAGGCAAGTTCTTATTTTCTTCTCTGTTATATCTTTCTTCCTCTTCCTAAATTTCAAATATGAAGCATTTATATTTCAAAAAAAGAAACGTTTCTTGTTAGATACGTGTTTGATACTCATATTAGATATATCATAAAATTTTCAATTATATCTAAACACTATACATATCTTTTTATGTTGTGATATCCTATAGGTATCAATGTCTATGCTTCTTAAATTCTCAAATATAAACTTCTCATTCATTTTCATGAACACAATGACTAACCAGCAACATTCACATTAACAAGTTCTTATTTCCTTCTCTATTATATATTTTTTCTTCTTCCTAGATTTTTAGCAATAAAGCACATATACTTCAAAAATAAAGTTGTGTCGCATCCAATACAATACATATATGACACTTGTATTAAGTACAATATGACACTATAAATTATATCAAGACACTACATATTTTCATGTTTGGTATGACAAATAAAAACCACAAAAAAAATACAATTAATATTTTATATAAGTTTAGCTAAAAATAATAAGACGTGAGATCTTCGTAATTTTTGTCGAATATGAAATGGTGCCAATCATTTTCATGAATACAGGGGCTAACTTAGCAACATTCACAATCACAAATAACTGTCCATTCACTATCTGGCCAGGCACTCTCACAGGAAGTGGCAGCACGCAGTTAACTTCAACTGGTTTTGAACTACCCAAATGCATCTTCTTCTCTTACTGTCCCTTCTCCCTGGTCTGGCAGACTCTGGGCTAGATCTCAATGTTCCACAGACTCATCTGGGAAATTTTCTTGTGCTACTGGTGACTGTGGCTCTGGTCAGATACCTTGTAATGGGGCTGGTACTAATCCACCAGTTTCTCTAGTGGAACTCACCCTGGTTTCTTCTTCTTCCAATGGTGGGCTAGATTTCTATAATATTAGCCTTGTTGATGGGTTCAATCTACCAGTTTCAGTAACACCAGAAGGAGGTTCTTCTTCAAGGAAATGCAATTCAACTAGCTGCCCTGCCAATGTGAATAGGGTTTGTCCTCCAAATTTTGCAGTGAAAGGGTCAGAAGGAAGTGTAATTGCCTGCAAAAGTGCTTGTTTGGCCTTGAATGAGCCAGAGTATTGCTGTACTGGTGACTTTGATTCACCTGAAAAGTGCCCACCGACTGTTTATTCAAAGATCTTTAAGAACCAATGCCCTCAAGCTTATAGCTATGCCTATGATGATAAAACTAGCACTTTTACTTGCTCTTCTGGGGCAAACTATTCCCTTACATTTTGCCCATGATCCAAAATTTTAAGAGAGAAAAGTTACATATTTTGCTATCTAGTTTCAATCAGTTGAGAATTAAGAAAAAGCAGTAATAATAATCCATGTAGTTGCAAAATTTGTTGCTTATGGCAGATTCTGCTTGATCAATTAGTCGCTGAGGTTATGTGATTTTATGTTATGATTGTACCTAATAGGTGATTGACCTGCTCCTTTGTGTGTGACTGTGTGAGGATCTTAATGGACCAAGAAAAACAACTACAAAAAAATTTCCTCAAATTTAATTGCTCTTTTCTTCTTTCTTTCTTTTTTTGGTGAATTTGATTGCTCATTTTATATATAATACTTTTGCATTTCACTGTTTTTTTTTTTTTATTCATTTAGTTTCCAAGTTGGAATTCACTCTAGTGTCACTCTCATTGGTTCTTACGCTTAATGTTTTGTTATAAGACATTATTATTATTCTTAGTTATTATTATTATTATTTTATTGAAATGTTCAAAGATATTATTGATTCTCAATTATAATGACTATTATGAAAGTACCATTCTCGTAAGATAATTCAAATTTGATTTTAAAAAAAAAAGAGAGATTGAGATAGTTAATGAGCTTAATAATATTGGAATTTTTAAAAATTAAAATTATGAATTTAAATCTTAATTAAAGTCAAATAAAAAAATTGTCACAAAGTAAAATTTATATACACAAAAAAAACTCAGAGAAAAGTTTATTTCTTATATATATATATATATATATCATATGAGAGAAATAGTCTTACATGAAAGGTGAGAGAAGTCAATAAATATTCTCAGATAAATAATTGATGACTTTTTTTATAACAAATTTAGTTGATGTTAAAATCATAGGATTTTATTTTTTTTAAAAATTGTTGGAATTGAATTTTTTGATAATTTGTATTAACCTCTCTTATTATAATGTTTAAAAGAATTAATTTAACTTTCTAATAATTTATGGTGTATCAAGGAGACGAAAACAACCTCCATCATCAGAGCATTGCATTGTTTTGACAGCTTATTTTTATTGGTATACTATATAGGCAATAAACTGTTTTGAATATATTTACTTAGGTGTGGGATTATTGCATATCTGAATGTAGAATGCTAATGCTGACAAAGTCATTCTGTCACTGGAGACTTTTGTCAGAGTCCAACTATGGCAAAGTCATTCAACAATTGTTTATTAGCCGTAGTTCATAACTCCCTTCCAAATCAGTTCTCATGATTTGTTAGAGTTAACAAAGTATGGTTTGCAGGTCCTTTGCTGACCAGATTTTGTAACTCAACAAGTGATCAATCACTCCTGCAGGAATGGCTGAATATGATCTGTAACAAGAAAGATATCATGGAACTATAGCTGAAGTTTGCAGTTCGCTCCTGGCTGATTTGGGAAGCCCGGAACCATGTAATACATTAGAATTGCACATAGAATGAAGCTGAATTAATATAAAGTTATTGGAGGCACTCCATGGAAATAGCCTCAGTTCTCTGTAAAAACAATGAAGATGAAAGGTGTTGCAACTAGCAGAGTTATACAGAAAAGACTTGTTTTTGTTTCAGTAAAGAAGTCATGATAATTGCAGTTGATGATGCATCCTTTGTGCAACTTGCGTCAGATGGTTTTCAATAAAGAAGAGATACGTCCAGCAGAAGCTTGTTTATTCCAAGCTAATTCACCTCTCACTACTTAGTTTGCAGCATTAAGGGAAGCTCTCAAATGGTTAGCTCTTGGAGGACGGGACAAATTTTTCCATGACATTTGGGCTCTTGCTGATCAGTTATAGAATCTTGATTTTATTTGTACCCCTGGGCATCTTTATGTGGCTGCTAGCAATATGATCAAGGGTGCCTTAGTAACGAAGAAATCATTCTGTATCCAATTGTAATATGCTAAATATTAAATCTACAATTCCATTCACTTTTATAGTTATCTGCATAGCGATTAGCAGATACCAATTCTGTAATCTCTAGAAATGAATGAACATTATTTAAATTATTTACCAGGAAAAGAATCTATTATAAGCATCTTGAGTTATATCTTCAACAATCCATAATTTGAAGTCATTTTTTAGAATCCTGCCTACTTAGTTTATTCCAATGCTGCGACAAGTTAAAGAGAGCATGAAGAAATTTTCAGTCCCTACTTTTCTTGGTTTTTTCCGATGTGCACAGAGATATTATAAAATAACAAAATGATATTCAAGCTTTATTTCATCCTAGCCCAAGCCATTTAAGCAAAGTGATAAGGACATTGTAAAATGACATAAACATTGTCGTAACTGTTCTCACAATTGTTTCCACATTACACTGTATTCTTATAAAAAGGAATTTCGAAGTGGGAATACAAAGGCAAATACAATGACAATTTATATCAATTATAAAGCGAATCATCTTGTCTTGGCAATGCGCTTTATTTTCACAACTGATCCATCTGATCCATCCCACATTTCTGGCCACAAATTCCTGAGAATAACCAATTTTCCTGTAATTGTTTTTGATGGGATCAGCACTAGGCCAACTATGGGAAGTGTCAATATTGGTTGCAATATTCTGTTTCTGATTATAGTGGCATAACCATTCAGCAATTGTGGAAGCAACTACAGCCATAAGTTGCGGTTGTTATCTTGGAATCTGCCTTTCCATTTTTGGATAGCTGCATTTCTTTGAATCCAGAGTTCAAGAAACCAAACCGGAAAGCACAAAATCACTTTAACCTGCCAGAATGCATTACCTGTAAGGAGATTTGCTTATGAGACAATTGTTTTGATTGTCAAGAATCTGTAGCACAGGTGCATTAGCTGATCTCATCGGAATAGAACCAAAACGGTTATTATAGCTGAAATCCAAGTGTTAATGTCTCCAAATTACCCAGACTTGCAGGAATTGCAACAATAAATTGATTGTATGGCAAAACATAGCATACTCAAGTTTGGGTAAGATGGATTCAGATATGAATGTTGTGCTCTTAGTCCCAATAAACCTGCATTCAGATAATCACCATAAGTTACGACAAGAACAATTTCCATTTCTGAAGTGGTGAAACCTCAAGGAGTCTCTGACAATTATTGTCACACCAACAATCTTAGACATGTATTTAATGGCATTATGACAGTCACCACATATTCTCAAATTCTTAAAAACCCGTATTGATGACTGCCCATTCAAATTAAGTATCCCACAGGCAACAGCAAGCTTCTCACTGTGGTTGCAAAGACTCTCAGCTTTCTCCTCTTGATCGACATCTTGCAGAACATAATTAATGTCAGGCTCATACCCAGCCAATCTCATTTTCTCACCTAACTCATCCAAAAATTTGTAGATCACATCACTCTGCATGCTACTTTTGTCTCCAACAACAAAAGAGTGAACTCTATTTCCCACTTGAAGCCAACTACAGCCCGGTGTTTTTGTAATCCCTCTCTCTTTCATCAATGTTCTGGTTACTGAAGCTTCGCTCCATAGTTTGGCAGTAACAAGGATGTTGAATAACAAAACATAATTTCCAGGGTTATTTGGCTCAATCTCAAATAGCTGCTTGGCTGCAATTTTTGCCAACTCCACATTTTTATGAACTCTACATGCACCAAGGAGTGCTCCCCAAGCACTAGCAGTTGGTTCCATAGGCATTCTCTGTATAAACTCATATGCCTCTTCAAGGCGCCCAGAACGACTAAAGACATCAACCATGCAGGAATAGTGATTAACATCAGGTTCTACCAAGTAATCCCTACCCATTGAATTAAAAATCCGGAGGCCTTCCTCTACAAGCCTTGAGTGACTACAACCAGACAGAATGCCAGTAAAAGTAACAGGATTAGGTTTGACCCCTGACTGTAGCATGCTCTGAAAGAGCAACAGCACTTCTTCTCCATTCCCATGCATTGCATTTGCAATGATCATTGTGTTCCAGGCCACAACATCCTTTCTGGGCATCATATTGAAGATACTTCGTGAAAGATTCAAGTCACCACATTTAGCATACATATAAACCAGAGCCGTTGTGCTTGTCAAGTCCCCAAATAACCAATGCCTAAAGATGTAGCAGTGTACTTCCTTGCCCATCCTCAAGCTTTCTAAAATTGAGCAAGCTGGTAAGATACTACTTATTGTTATCTGATTGGGTTTAAATCCCATATTTTGCATCTGCCTAAGCATCTCCAACGCCTGTTCGGTTTGCCCATTTTCCATACATCCACCGATAACCGCATTCCATGTAGCTTCATCTGTTTTAACTCCTTCTCTGGTCATCTGTAAAAACACATCAAGACCCTTCTCATACTCTTTGTTCATGAAGTATGCTGTTAAAACCACATTCCAAGACACAACATCTCGATAAGACATCCTATCAAATACTAATCGTGCTTGTTTTACACTTAAACATCTTGCATACATGCTTACAAGTGCACTACAAACATATACATTTTCTTCTATTCCATGTCTTACTGAAAATCCATGAATTGCCCTTCCTGATTTTAAATCTTTCAATTCCGAGCAAGCAGGCAAAATGGTAGACACAGTCACCGAATTGGGTTTTACCCCATTCAACCCCATTTCACGAAAGACTGCCAAACCCTGTCTATGCAATCCACAATTAACATAACTCGAGGACAATGAAGTCCAAGAAACCACATCTTTCGTAGACAATTCATCAAAAACACGTCTTGCATCCTCAACACGTTTACATTTCGCATAGACATGAATTAATGCATTACCCAACATAATATCAGACTGAAACCCACATCGGACCGCATCATCATGAATCTCTTTGGCTCGTAAAACATCACCTGAAGCAGCACAAGCCTTAGCAACTGCCAAAAATACAACTTTATCGGGTTTGATTCCTCGAGTCTGCAGCGACGTGTAGAGCTTTATAGACTCGTTTGGAAGTCCATGTTTAGTGAAAGCCGAAATTAATATGGCACAAGTGGTGGGGTCTGGTTCGAGAATATTATCAAACAGTTGACGGGCACGTCGGAAATCGCCGACATTGAAGGCAGATTTGACAAGCTTGAGACCTAGGTGAGATGGGATCTTAGTGGGTAGAGATGAAGCCACCTTTGCTTCAGACTTCAGTACTGGAGCTAGTTTCTTCCACGCCTTGGTGGGAGATAAAATGATCGCCTTCAATAGTTTTCATGATCATGGCAGCCGTTTCAAGGCACGAATGGAACGAGACGTGAGAAGCGTCGCGTCGCTTATTCGTCGTCTCAGTGGAGTGAGTTATGAGGCAGAAGCTTTTGGGTCGGATGTGGTATCGGGTATGGATCAAGGAAGGGGAGAATACTTGTTAGAAATGAATAGGAGGTGGTAGCCCTCCGAGAAGTCAGTATGTGGTTATTGACTCACGGAGCGATATTGTATGTATGGGTCCCATGTCAACCTTGTAACCAATGCTACCACCAATTCGACCCGGTTTTCAACCCAGAAGATTCCTCATCCTTCACCGGAGTTTCTTGCACCTCCCCCATCTGCAACCGCCAGGAAAATGGGGGCTGCCATGAAGGACGGTGTCGTTATGAGGTCTCATATGGAGACTGTTCCTATACCAAAGGGACACTTGCCCTTGAAACCATTACAATTGGGCGGACTGTGATCCAAAACGTGGCAATCAGGTGCGGCATAAGAACCAGGGAACGTTTGTCGGGGCCCAGCTAGGTGGCCAAACTGGTGACGCATTTAGCTATTGTTTAGTGAGTCGGGGCACCAGCTCATCCGGGTCACTCAAATTCGGATGTGAATCCATGCCCGTTGGTGCTGCATGGGTGCCTCTAATTCATAACCCACGAGGGCCAAGTTTCTATTATGTCGGACTTTCGGGTCTTGGAGTTGGAAGCCTGCGGGTACCCATATCCGAAGATGTTTTCCAGCTAACTGAACTGGGAGATGGAGGAGTTGTAAAGGACAATTCTCTCGATGAAAAATAGCAAATCAAATTATGTTGTTGCATTTGGATGTATTTTTTATATAATTTTTGTTAAAAAAATGTTAAAAATAAAAAATTCAAAAAAAATTTAGAACACAACATTTAAAAAAATTAAAAATTAAAAAAAATGTAAAAAAAGTTTATATAAAATTCAAAGATACGAAACTAATTAAAGAAAAAATAAATAAAACAAATAAATAAACAATCAGATACATCAAGACATTTGGATGTAGTTTATTCATCAATCTTATTCCCATAACATTTTATTTTAAATTAAACCAAATTATTATTTTTAATTTGATTTAAAAAATTAATTATTTTAATAAAATGTTTTATAAAAACTAATATAATTTTTTTTAAATAATCTAAAATAACAAAAATAAAAAATAAAATGTTTAAATAAATAAATAATTGAGTTGTCTCTAAATTACTAATTTCTAATTTGAAGGCAATCCAAAACAAAATCCAATGTTGAAAAATTAGAGACGGTATAATTCTAGATTTTAAATCTTATGAATGATATTTTGGGTCTAATAATTTAATTGAATTTGTTAATGATATTTGTTTTTATAACAGTCTTATAACATATCAATGAGTAATTTTTAATATTTAGCATATAATATTTTAGTGTTTTAACATGTGCATATTAATTTAAATTATTTTAAAATTTTAAAAATAAAAAAAAATTTTAATTTGAGATATTTTTAAAATTATAATTTTTTTTATAAAGATTAATAATACTATTTTACAATTCTACTATTCCCTTCAAACTTGAAATATTCATTTCATTTTTATATTTATTTGAAATTAGTAATTATTTTAAGTGTTGAAGCATACTTTTATATTCATACCATAGAGGCAGAGTCCCCTGCGACTGTAGCAAATGAAAAACGCTGGCCGGTATCTCTCTCTATCCTATTCTCGTTCATTCTTGTGTAACCGAAGAGTTGAACCTTGGCTCTTATATCAACTTTACTCTTTTAATCTTCTTTTTTACTAATATTATTTTTCCATCCTTGCGGTATTTCTAGTTTTGCCAAGTAGAATCAACCTAGAATGTTGATTTTTTGTTCTACATGCGAAGGTTAACTAGGATTCAGCATCATTACTGCATACTTCAATCATGGCAGCACTGCTGAATACTGTATCTCCAGCCGCAAATCTATCTCCGATAACAAAAAGAAAGGGTTCTAGCTTCTATTCCCAGATTCCAAACCACCATACGCTTTCTCTTAACAAGGGTTTTTCTAGAGTTTTGGCATCTACCCAGATCACTATTTCTCCAAAAGATGCTGTTTTTATTCTGCCCAACTGGAGGACTGGGAAGAATGACCCAAAAAGTAAGGAGCTCAGAATTAATGATGCATTTCTTCATTTAGAGTATATGGTAGGCAAAGGCCACAAGCCTGATGTAACTCAAGCAACTCAGCTCTTGTACGATCTTTGCAAGTGGAATAAAATGAGGAAATCTGTTAGGTTAATGGAGATGATGGTAGGTTCAGGTATTATACCTGATGCGGCTTCCTACACCTACTTGGTCAATTATTTGTGCAAGAGAGGCAATGTTGGGCATGCGATGCAATTAGTTGAGAGGATGGAGGAACATGGCTTTCCAACTAATACTGTTACCTATAACACTCTAGTCAAAGGGCTTTGCATGCACGGGAATTTAAATCAGAGCTTGATGTTTTTAGATCGATTAACAAAGAAGGGATTGGTCCCAAATGCATTCACATATTCTTTCTTACTTGAAGCTGCTTATAAGGAAAGGGGATCAGATGAAGCCATGAAACTTCTAGATCAGATAATTGCCAAGGGTGGGGAGCCTAATTTAGTTAGTTACAATGTTTTGTTAACAGGGTTATGCAAGGAAGGTAGGATGGAAGAAGCTATTCAGCTTTTCAGGGAACTGCCTGCAAAGGGGTTCAATCCCCGTGTTGTGAGTTATAACATTTTGCTGAGGAGTTTGTGCTATGATGGCAGGTGGGAGGAGGCAAATGAGCTTTTAGCCGAGATGAACAGAGAGGATAGGTCTCCCTCTGTAGTTACTTATAACATTTTAATTACTTCTCTTTCCCTCCATGGAAAAACTGAACATGCTTTCAAGGTTTTAGATGAAATGACAAGGAGTGGATTCAAGGCAACTGCAACTAGCTATAACCCAATTATTGCCCGTCTCTCCAAGGAAGGGAAGGTGGATCTTGTAGTTCAGTGTCTGGACCAAATGATTTACCGGCATTGTAGTCCTAATGAAGGGACATACAATGCTATTGCTATGCTTTGTGAGGAGGGGAAGGTGCAAGATGCATTCTTCATAATCCAAAGCTTGGGTAGTAAACAAAACTCCTTTATGCATGATTTCTACAAAAGTGTGATTTCAAGCTTGTGTAGGAAAGGGAACACCTATCCAGCCTTTCACCTATTATATGAAATGACAAAGTATGGATTTACTCCAGACTCTTATACTTATTCATCTTTGATAAGAGGAATGTGTAGGGAGGGAATGTTAGATGAGGCCATTGAAATATTCAGGATTTTGGAAGAAAGTGAGTACAGACCTGATACTGATAACTATAATGCACTTATACTTGGATTTTGCAAATCTCAAAGAACAGACTTGTCAATGGAGATGTTTCAGATGATGATTGATAAAGGATGTATGCCTAATGAGACAACATATACCATTCTTGTTGAAGGGCTTGCTTTTGAAGAAGAAATGGATATGGCAGCCAAGCTTTTGAAAGAGTTATATTTGAAAGAGGTTCTGAGCCAAAGTACTGTTGAAAGACTTGTTATGCAGTATGACCTCAAGGAATTAACAGCGTAAAGAGATACACCCTCAAAGCGGATAACCACAGAAAGCAAACAGGGTCACGAGTCATGATTGATGTCAGATATGAATGATTTGGAGAAAGGTTTGGCTATTCTCAGCTTGATGCTTGATTACTTATAGGTTGTTCAATGGTCATTGAAACAAATTTCCCCATATACTTGAAATTTTGCTTGAATGGTTAGAGATGACTATGTATTCAATGCTGTTTGCATTCTTTCCCATGCTTCAAATTTAACATGTATGTCCAATTCGGCATCTTATTTTCTCTAAAGAATTCATCATCCATTTCTATCCAGATTTACCTGAAAAGAAAACTTTAACAACCATATTTGATGATTGATTAGCTTCTAGCAATACAACTATTTTGTTTTGTTTTTTTTATGCATAAGAATCTCATGACCCTGTGAACATATGCTATAAGCCTTTACCAGTTATAATATCTCATTTACTGCAACAAGAAATGCTCAGAGCCTGATAGATTATTTTCTTCCATTCCGTGTTTTCGAAGTTCTCTTAAAATATATCCTAAGCACTTTTGAGTTCTGAGATAATGTGATGCTATTGTATATATGCCCTTCCCTTGATAACTTTCAGCTCACCAAGACTTAGGTTGCCACTCAACTTGAATAGCTATGCTGCTTAATTTTTTTAATGAGAAGCATTGTTAAATTTCTTTACTTATTTTTTTTCTGGCACCACACGAGGGAGAGCTGATTGTGATTTGATAAATAATGTTTTTACACCATTATGTTCACACAATCTTTTACACCTACCTATTTTTCATTGATTTAATATAAAATAATGAATGATATAAGTAACTTTTTGTTATAAAATATTATATGTGAGATGAGGTGTAAAAGTTATGCGAATTTAGTACTGTGAGAATAACACTACTCTTGTGATTTAGTTAGGCAGCTGTAACTAGGCACTTGCGTAGCAGCTATGACATTGATACTTGCCTATGAGACACTTATTTTAAGAAAAGACGCCTAACTGACTTTTGTGGTGTAACAACTAACAAGGAAGTATTTGATATGCAGATTTATGTGCCGAGTGCCAACATCTGAGGCAGCATGCAAGTGACAAAGAGGTTTGATATGAGCATGATGGATGATAAATCATTGAGTGTAGATGGGTTCAAGATTCTACGTTATAATCTTGACAAGATAACAGGATTGTTATGCAGCATTTTCTTATATAACTGTAGAATAGACTTACCAAACTTGAACCTAGAGCCCTTGAAGATGTATCGTTTGACTGTAAACTCTATCCAATTAGCTACTAAATGATTACATATCTATTGCAGTTGAACTGAACTTGTGAACTTTATAAATTACACTTCCATTTTGACTGTAGAATGTAGAGGAAACCATTTAAACTTAAGCCAAAAAGTATTGTTTTCCTTAATAGATTGAAAAATGAAGAATTGAGCTGATACAGCTAGCAAGCCAGTTGCTAATTCCACTTCATTCCGAGGAAGAAAAATTATAATCCTCGAGTTCTCACTACTCCTTGGTTTTATCTTGTCAGTAGTACCTGCTTCGTTTGTTAGCAGAAATATTATTATATATATTTATTAGCTTACTTGAAAATTATAATTTCTAACATACTTATGAGATCAAATTGGTCATTCATTGAGTTTTATACAAATGTAATTATGAATGTGGAATCTTATTATGATGGAAAATTATTATCAACAAGAAAAATTGGTCCAACATACCATTGATTATATGGATAATTTTATTCACATACTTCTAAAAATCTTATACTTTAAAATTGTTTTATAAGAATGACTCTAGAGAGAAAATAAAATCTTAGAATAAAATGCTGCATTAAAAATAATTTATTCTTGATTATAATGCACATTATATTAACATTTAGTTGTAAAGATATGCATTTCTCATGACTGGCCTTCATCCGTTGGGTATACGCTACAAACTGAAACTCACAGAAGGTGACCAAATATGGGTTTTCCATTCAAATATCGCTGTTTCAATAGTTGATTTTTCTCAGGAGAAATGGCGTGAAAAAAAAATGATGCTTATGGCATAATTAGAGTGGATAGTACTGAATATTGTGTTGACTTACTAGAACTATGTCATACTCGCAATGATCCCCTCGGGTGCACCATGAATTGAATTGAAATTGTTGTGGTAAATAGAAGACAATAGGCCAAATGAAATGTGGTGAAATCTGACACATCACGTAGCAGCGGTAGGCAATAGGCCTAATTTTTACTTGTAGAAATTGTTTAAGTAAAAATTAAACAGACAGAGTGAATTATAAAAAAAAATAAAAA
>JASKGM010000005.1:10255717-10269200 GCA_034509205.1 Ceratonia siliqua
GTAAGTTTCTCTCTCTTCTTATTTTTCTCCTTATCAGGAGAAGTTACAGTTTTTAACTTCTCCTTATAGGAGGTTTTCTCCATTTTCATTAACTTATCCGTTTTCTATAAGTCCAAACAAACAATTATATTTTTATCAGAATGTATTATTTTTTAAAAAGAAGTAACTTATTCTCAGAATAAGCCCAAACAAACAGGGCCATAGTTTGCTTTATATTACTCACCTGAGCTCATACGTGAAAGAAATTAGAACATGTCATTGGCATCCACATTTTCTGTTTACAATTATTATCACACTTGAGAAAGACTCCAATGTGAGAATTTACTAGCATATGACATTCTCTTTAATCAGAACAAGGTAGATAGTTTCTCAGAGCAGATAAGTTGCTCAGAATACATATAAATATAAAATAGAGTAACTAGTTAAAATTGTTACGCAAATAAAATCAAATTTTACTTACTAACAAATTTGATTGAAGAAGGTGGAATTGAAAAATAACCAATGATTTGGAGACTAAAAGTTTTGACCTGATAATTGATGAACAAAAATAAAGTGCTATGATATCTTCAACCATACTTTAAGCCCAGGAAAACTGCACAAAACTAATAGAAAAGGAGGAAGAGAATCAACATGGGTTACAAGGAATCATTCATAAAGAGTTAAAAAGTGATAGCCATATTTAAAAAAAGAGACAGACCGAAGTTCAGATTGAAAACCAAAAAGAGCAATAGGTTTTCTTACCTCTACCAGAAGAACTCATTTCACGTACTTTGAAAGATAGTGAGTAGAAATATGATTTGGCTCACCTCTCATCCAATTTTGTCCGGGTTGCCTACAATCAATAAATTAATGTGACACACGTGTTTTAATAAAATCCAATGGTCATATGCTCAGTATACTTAGGTATTAACATTGCAAAATAATTTTCTCCCCCTCCTGGTCTCCTCATCTCCTGCTCCTCTTTCTTTGCTCATTCTCTTCTCACTCAACTATTTTACCAGTCTCAGTTGTAGATGTTAAAGTGTGGAGATGACACTTACAACTGATAGTTTGAATCTTTCAAGATAAATAACAGACACCTAATTTGGTTGAATATCAACCAATGATAACACAAACAAGAAAGTAAATAATGAGTAGGTATAGTTGTGTGTTTGGAACCCTAATCTATCACATTGCTGTCAATGATACAGGTCAAGCTTAGCCCTTTGGGTTTAACTAGTGTCCCAACCGATATATGTCCTCTCAACTAGAAACCTTGAAGCTGAACTTTAACCTTCCGAACCTCTTTTCCCAGATTCATTATCCTCTCTTTCTTATAGCCAAGACTATTTGTTGCTTTGAGAAGATAAAAGCCAAATAGAGAGGGGCTGATGGGGTAGGAAGATAGGGAGATGGGGAGGAGAGAGAAAGCATTAATGTCAATAAATTAATAAATAGTGACCAATAGAATTTTAGTCATTAATTTAACCATGCAGGGAATTTGTCGAAGATTGGACCAAAGATGAGCTTCACTGTTAATATATCCAGGACATGAATCAATTGTATCAGTAAAAGCACTAGAAGCAACGTGAATTTTCAACTAGAACAAAAGTTATGGCTCAGAAAAGATATTCCTATGTTTTTACTCAGTTTATATTTATCTGTCCTTTTCCTTTCAAAAACCAGATATAATTTCCCTCCCATTTAATATTCTTTATTTATGAACAATGAGAGTTGCACAATCTTATTTGCTAGCACAAAAACTGGAAAAGGAAATTTTTTCTCTTCTTTGATCAGGCTTAAAACAACAGGAAAGAGGCAAGAAGGAAAATAATGATGACGAGTAAAGAATCTTTTCTTCACTTACAAATTGTGATGGCAAAACCAACATAGAAACTCACTATTGAAGCCATCAAATCATAACGGGTTTCTTTAATAAACAGTTATGTTCTTGCTTTATTTAAAATCTCCAAAATAAATGAATTGAGACAAATGTTGCCATACCTAACAATAAGTAATATTTTGGGCTCCTGAAGTTTTCCTTAACACCTTGCGAATCTCCTATGCTACAAATAAACTTGAAGAATTATTAAATCATCTAAAGCAATTTCCGCCATCTTGGGTAAGTTGAATAGATGCAGAAGAAATTAAGTGAACTAGAACATCATCCAATTCTTCAAGTTCACCAGTATCACGTAATTGACTATATGAAGGAGCCAGGTGATTTGCTGCAACATCAGCCAACTTCCACAATGAGAGGTTACCAGAAATTTTGAGAATGTTAATAGACAACTGCTTGGCAGAATTAAGACAAGACATAATCACATTCCAGCAGGCTTCCTGAATATTTTCCAAAATCCAGAATTCAGCAAGCCAACAAAGCTCCACGTATGGTTGCAAATTGGATAGCTTTTCTTCATCATCCATATTATCCCATAAACATCCAGAAGGAGGATTTGGTAGCTCATTGGAATAGAACCAGTGCACTAGTTTAACCATTGCTTCCCAACTAATATCAACCTTTATGGTTTGTGACAGACTGCAAGAATGTACAATATTTGAGATAGAACCCAAAAGGTGAAAAGGAAAGCAGCTGATATGAAGAAAACCAGAAAAAAGTCAAGGAAACAGAAAAGAAGGCTTGGATTATTTCTTATCAAGAATAGAAAATTCCAGCACCTAAATCAGCAAGGATGTTGCATACTAACTTGACAGTTAGAATGCTGTTAACATGGGATATATATATATATATATATATATATATATATATATATATATATGACACAATGCAAACAATGATGACACTGAACATTGTTCCAAGTCCAACCAATTATTAGATTAAACTTTTTAAAATCAAGAACTTGTGGAGTTTCAGTAAATTTAAGAACTACTTTCTTAGAACATGCTTGAGATGAAAAGATTTGAATCTTGGGCCTTAATTAAGATTAACCACAGAACAACAGGTTACGTATGATGGTAGCCAAGAGAACATGAGATATAATTGCATACATGCATTTCTGCCTTATTACCATGTATTTCAATATTCAGAAAAATTGTTAGCTATGTAGACTATTAAATTTCCAGATCATAATGGCACAAAAGTTGATCACCTCTCTTGCATTCCTGAACGAAACAAACCCTGCAAATAATCACAGGCAGACTGCAATATAACTTTGTGACCATGCAAATGTGGCACTGAGTGAGAACAAATATTGCATGTCCAGCCAACAAGTTTATCTGTTTTAGCTTCCAATATGACATCCCTGAAAACGAAAATTGACTAAATCAGAATCCCTCCCTCAGATTCTTTCAAAACAAATACTAGTAAATAGTAATGTCACTATTATCATTCTTCTATGCCTAAGAAACCTCTATTTGTCCTAAATCATAAGTGAATAAATATCTAATCAATAAGCAAGTTATAATCAGAGAATACTTAACTAATAGTTGCTTTACTGTAAGCTTTATGAAATATTTGCGTTTAGTTGCAAGTCTCAGCAACTGTTTCCAAGTTTTTTAGTCCTTTCAGAAACAGAACTTTCATATGAAAAACATGGAACGCACATTACTTTCAGTATGACTCCAAAATATTGATTTGAAGACTACTACTTAAGTATATGTCAACTAAGGGACAAAATTTAAAAGGACATAAAGATGGAGGAGATAAACAGAGGGGAGTGGGATGTAAAGCAAAAGAGAGATTATACTAATCACATGCAATCTCAAGATATATATATTTATATATCTATATAAAAGAAGATAATCAAGAAGAAAACCATACGAAAAACAATTTCCAGCTGAAACAAGAGATGGAGTAAGATCAAAGCTCGGAAAAGATGTTCCCCACTTTGGACTTTGTCTGTAAAGCATTTGCAAGAGAAGCTGTAGATTGCAGCGCTTAGCAAGAATTTTCAACTTCTTTAAAGTTTCTTCTCCAGCATGTAAGCATCCCAAGTAAATGTATTCCAACAACTTCACCAATGCTTCGTAATCAACTTGAGAAGATAAACGAACTACCGTCACGGTCTCACTGGCAAACCTATCTGTTAAACCATTAGTTCTTTTTTCTTTAACGGGTAAGACTTCAGGAGGCAGCAGCGATGGACATCGAACAGCAAGAATAACACCATGAATGCTCAAAGCATCACCATGTGGCACAAGGAGTTGCATATCTGCATATTCTTTCTCATTAAGAGATTTCCCAACCCTTTTGGCTAATCCATTTGGGAAACCATAAAATCCAAAATAACTAAGAATATAGGTAGCATACCATCTTAATCCAGGACTAAAAGAGGTACTACTACAGATCTCATGAAGTTTGCTAACTAATTGAGCTTCAATATATACTACCTCAGAATTAAATTTGTGGGGTAAAGAGCCACACTTATGAACCAATTCGGCCAAGCCCCACAAACCATAAAACAAGAGAATATTGGAACCTTCCCAATCTTCTGAGCCAATCCAGCAACAAGACCTTTCACTGAATGCTGTATGCAAATGAGGAGCAAAGCTGAGCCTTTCTACTTGGATATCATTGCTTAAGCATCGCTTTACAATAAGAACAATTGTCTTTATCCCTTTGCTTTCAATTATACATCTTTGATACTGCGATAAACTAGAAAAACAAGTCAACCCAATCAAGTTAATAACAAGTTGAAGTTTGTCGAATGACCCATAGCTTACAAGGGACGATGTATAATC
This sequence comes from Ceratonia siliqua, assembly GCA_034509205.1. NCBI lineage: Eukaryota > Viridiplantae > Streptophyta > Magnoliopsida > Fabales > Fabaceae > Ceratonia > Ceratonia siliqua. The sequence goes on from JASKGM010000005.1 coordinate 10,260,398, forward strand.
CAGAGTATGTATTAGGTTTTTCAAGCATGGCATGCCTTTCTCTGTTAGTATACCAGATAATATGAGTCTGGCCTGGGATGAAATGTAATTACATGGAGAATAGATCATCATTAGAACAGCCCTTGATGCTGGTTCGCTTTGAAAATTATCATCTACATCCTTTTGACATATTCGGCACCATTTTTTAATCACATCCACAAAAGTCAAGCTACAGAAAAAAAGGGAAATAACAATTAGTAAATTTAGATAGCAACAACATAATGAAGGTATAGAAAATATTTGTCTACTTAATTTAAAGAATAAAGTGAACAGAAGTAGAAAGAAAATATAACATATCAAAACACAAGTGCATAAATACAGATAAAAGTCATCAAGCAATAATAATGGGTGGAAATCAATTTACCATGCACATGTAATTAGTAAGTTGATGTGGAGCTCAGTTTCATGTGTACAAGGGTTGAAATTTTGTCCACTGTGTATTGCAAGCCACCCAAGAATGTCCCACACATAGCCCCTCACACCAAGATGATAATTGGCTTTTAGTCCCTCCTTGACTATGGATATTTGTTTTTCCAATGACAAGACATGGTCATATGATTGATCTTGAATATTTTCTATCAGAAGATTAAGAAGGACTCTATCAATTCTTTGCTTCCAAAAACTAATATGATGCTCACCTGCCCAATGAGTTACTAAAGCCAACTGACATGCTTTCACTAATATAGAATGGTTGTTTCCAAATTTTCTAGAATGTTTCCCTGTCTCCTCCATCCCACAAATTATGGCCTTAACAAGAGCTTCACCACACATATCCATCACTTTGAAACAATTCTCTTGGGATAGCTGAGCAGATAAAATGAAACTTGTCATGTATAATACTGAATATATCCAATGTTAATTATACGAAATAAATAAGAACTCTTACCAATAGACATTGAGCAAGCCTAAAGCCCTCTATCCGAACAACATGAGGGTATGATTTTCCCATGGATTGCACAATCATTTGTAGAAAGACTTCTCCATTGTCAATAAGTTTCTTGGACACAGAACCACACAAAGCTGGAAACATAGATTGTTAATTAGTTTGTCTACATGCTCAAGAATCAAAGGTCACAATGAAAACTGCATGGGGAGGGGGGACATATTTTAATACCTAAAGATGTGTACAACTTCAAAACTGCAGATCTAGTAGAACTATCTGTCCTCGTTTGCATGTCTGCTAAAGCCTTCATTAGTTTAACATCATTCCAAACAGGAAACCGAGTTGGAGGCCACCGAAGCAGTATTGTGCTCAAAAGTGAAGCCATCTCTTCAAAATAATCACTTTTCATCGCACCTCCAGCAAAATCTTTTAAATTGACAACAATATGAATGACACACTCCGTTTCTTTCAATACCTCCCAAACTGCCTTCTCACTTGTAGCACTCAAATGTGAGATTACCAAATTCAAAGCAGTACTACAGGGTATTGCAACTTCCATTTTACGTGAAGATAGCAAGGACGATAGAGGATATATTAGATCTAATATATAAGGTTGCAATACTGAATTGGGTAAAACGCTAACTAACTTCACTGCTACATTTGCGGCCATGCATAACAAGGGCCCACTTTTGCATTGAAGAATCCATAATAATGCTCCCAAAATATCAGCTACAGATTCCTGAAAAGGTAAAAAAAAATAGGAAACCAAATATCAGATTGCATCCTTCCTTACGCCGGTTTAGAGTTTAGACATTGGTCGAAGCCAATGTATAGAATTCCAACCAGATCAATCCTGATATCAACAAGCCCGAAATGCACAGGCAACTCCCACTAGACACACCAAAGAAAGCCCAAATGCATATTGATAGGAGTGATGAGACAAGACATTGATGATAAATTAAAAAAAAAAAAAGTTTTAAATAAGGTAAGAATGGGAAAAGAGGACTCATATGGTCAATTGAACTACTTTGTAGAGAATGATTTATTTAGAGACCATAGTAAATTTTCATAAAAACCAAGCGAAGGCTCATACTAATAATTGTTAAAACCCAAATGTACCTTTACAATAGTATGATGTGCTGCGCGTGCATCTCCAGATATAGAATCAAGAAACGCATCAATTGAGCGTATTACTTGTTTTTGTACTTCAATGTTTGCGCACTGCCACTTCCATCGGTTTGTCTTCTCATCAAAATATCTGCTAATTCACCAAGAAAATCAAGAACAAGCCACAGTTAAGAAATAATAATAATAAAATAAAATAGAAACATGTAATGATTTATCAATTTGTTAGGAATTAGTTAGAGTGATATGAAGTTGTATAAAGCCTAATGTCTTGTAACAGATAGGGTAGTGAATAACAGATATCATTTCTTTCTTTCTTTCTTTCTCTTTTTAATTCTTTTTCTTCTCTCTTCTTCTTCCCATTTCTCTCGTGCTATTCTGCACTCCAAAACTTTCTACTACCAAGAACCATTACAAAACACACACACACACACACACACACACACACAATTTGATCTTTTTAGCCCAAAAAATAAAAACTTGACAGGTTCGAACTTATCTACCAGCTTTTCAAGCTAGAAAAACTGATAGCCTAGAATTTTTGAATCAACCCATCAAAAAGAGAAGGAATAATGAGTGAATCACAAAGTACAGAGAGTTGGTAACAGAGTTATGATGAAATGGGAATTAGAGAGACCTGGTGCCAAGGCTTAACGCATGAAGAAGACGCTGATGGAGGTTGTGCATATGCAAACTGATGCATCGATTATGATCTTTCTCTCTCGTCGATTTCATCTTGAGCCTCCAATTATTCTCCCCTCTCTCTGTCTTGGGTCAGTTCTATGCATGTAAGAGAAAAAACACAAACTTTCTGTTTTGGACAACCTCTAATTATGTCACTTAGCTTCTGGAAGTTGAACACCGCCAAATCCCGATTTTAATTGTGAAAAATGAAAAATGAAAAAATATTGCTTTAGCATTTCGCACTTAGTATATTTCGCTTTTTTATAAAATATACATAATTTAAGTTATTTTTAATTAATACATAAATCATAAACATTAATGAATTTTTTACAATATCTATAATTCAATAATAACATAACTATTAAATTTTACATATGTATAAATAAAATTATATTATTATATATCAAATGTAATTAATTTTTTTGGCTTGAGATTATAAATCAAATTAAACAAAATCATATGAAAAAAATAGGTCAAATTATGAGTTTGGTCAATTTTTTTAAATTCAAATTGTTTGTTTCTAATTTATATTACTTTGTAATGTATTATTAGACGCACTCCTTATAAAAGTCATATTATTTCGAGTTTCAGCCCCACTTAGTTTATATTTTAATATTTAATATTATTATTTTTATATCAAATTAATAGTTTAAAGGATAATGTAATAAATTAAATAATATTGAAATAACATTTTTGAGTTTTGGCTTACAGGCGAATCCCCAAATACCCCCAGTCCCCCGCCGTCTCACTCGTATCGCGACACTGTGTGGAGGCTTCTCTCTGCGCTCTCTCCTGCCGGCGAATTCAACGATAGCTCTCTTTGACGGCGACTGCTCCGGCACCTTCTACAGGTGATTTCCGCTGTTTCTATTTTATCAAAAACCTGCTTCGTTTCTTCAATGGTATCTAGCGGTATGGTTCAGTCCCCGAGAATGAGTCTTTGGTCTCTATTTATCCTCATTTCTTGTACTCTGATAATCTGTGTTAATAAAGTTTGAGTTTTTGTCGATTGGTATGAGGTATGATAGTAACCTTAACGCCATAAGGTTTTGGGGGCGAGCAAATTCATAATAGTGAGGATTAGTGGATTATGTCCCTATTATAAATTTACATTCTAGGTTAATCCTGTTGTTCCATATTCTGGACTAGGTAAAGTTATTAAAGTACAGTAGTTATGTTCCTTTTGTGTTTTAAACGACAATCCACATTCTGTTCATGTTATACGTAAAGCTCATTAATATTTGAGCTTGCCATAATCGCCTAAAGTTTGGAAATGATTGATATCATTGACTTCTAAGATGGTTAACTCGGATTGCCAGCTGGGTAAATTTGTATGCTGAAAACTATTTCTAATATGAGTTCTTGTGAAGCCATACTTAGCTTCAGCACTCTATGTTTCAATCCTCAATCCTTGCAAACTCTATGTTGTATTTGCTGGGACACAGTTATCTTCTTGTATTTGCTGCATTCCGTTGCTTCCGCTCCACATGCTTTTCATATAAAGAATTCATAATTGATGCATTATAATTACAACTTTCTATGTTTCTTAATGTTATCTGAAGCACTTATCTTAGACTCAGACTGTTACATGCACTGGTGATTGGTTGAAGCCTGATAGTCCCATTTTCCCTTGTGTCTATACTTTTGCTTTTGTGATTAATATTTTTGTTTTTCCCTTTGTTGAATATGAATTGAATTGGTCAAGAATATTTTACTTCATCCTCTTATCAATGCACCTATTGTTTCTGTAACCCTCATATAGTCATATGTAAGCACCCAAACTGAGGAGTCCCGTAAACTTGTAAAACCTACTTCTAAGATGCATCATCAATTGATTTTTGACTTAATATTTCTGTCCTTCCCTTTTTAGTCAGTTCAATTTCCATTTGCATGGTGTTAATTTTTTATTTTGATATTAAAATTTTACAGGTGCAGACAAGTGTAACTGGCAACAAACTAAGCTAATAACTAATTCTGCAGCATGTCAACTGGACCTGGTCTTGAGTCTCTTGTAGATCGTAAGCCATCTGTAACATATTTTATCTTTGAATTTCATGTTAAATGCTGTGTATGTGTAGGTATATTATTTTCCATGCTTGTTACTGGAAACCATTGTAGTTAATGAAACAGATACTCCTCCAAGTATTATTCCCATGAAAAATGTTTTTTAAGTCATGCTGTTAGTTTTACCTTTTACCGAAGCTTTTTGTTGTTGGCAGAGACAATTTCAGTCATTACGAATGATGGACGAAATATAGTGGTGAGTGCTAGTATTCTGCACAATTATCTCTTGGCGATATGCAAGTTTCATTTGTTCCAACCACAATAATTTCCTGTTTAGGGAGTTCTGAAGGGTTTTGACCAGGCAACAAATATTATTCTTGATGAATCCCATGAACGAGTTTTTTCTACCAAGGTATGGATGAGATTCTGTGGGGAAATTCACTTAAAGATCAATGATTCATGACTCTAGTGACATACCTATATTATATATATTTTGCACAGTATGGTTGAAAGAGTGGGTCAAAGATAGATGGGGTAAACCTGGTGTTTTCATCTTGGATTAGAACTTTGGACCTCCAAGATTTTCATGCATTATTCAATAATTGCTTTCTCATTATTTTTTAACTTTGAAAGATTAGCTTTTAACTGGGCTATCTTGTGCCGGAAATTATTGTTGATTTGTCAAAGGTAACCTGTTTAGCGATTTTCATTTGGATAATCAAGATATATATGCCAAAAGTGAAATAAATCAATCAAGCAATTAAGTTTCACAAACTATTTTTAGTCTTGGCTGTTATACTATAAAAATGTCTGGCTCAATAAAGTGGCTTTTGGAATGAAAGTATTTGGTGACTTTTAGATTTTCCTGATGCTTAAGAAATGTTTCACTCCACCCATATGCAAGCTTTTAGTAATTATTCATTACTACAGTTCTTTTAATGTAGAAAATCACAAATTGGGGTGTTGTGCATATTTGTTAATAAGGATGAGGTATGACCGTATGAAATATTTGTTAATGGGGTCTAACATTATTCCTCATGAGCTTTCGTTCATATAGTATTTGACTTTGTGGCATGAAATGACTCTTGAAGACTTAATAGTTAATAATCTGTGAATAATTTACTCAAATGAAGCATCAAATTTTCAGTGTTAGCATAGCTAAGGGAATTTATTTAGGTAAGGCCTTAGAGAGATGTCTTTTAAGATGACCCGTTCTTATAACCATGTGCTACTATTTGTGTTTTTAGTTATTTTCCAGTTCCTGGGCTTTAGTTCGTTGTTATGTGGTTAAAACACTTTTTTTTTTACTGTATTATGGTTGGATATGAAGATGCTGTTGAAAGGACCTAATTTTACTTAATATAGAAGTCGTTTCTGGATTTGCTTTCAATAATGTCAGTGGGTTATGGCTACATAAGTTTCTTTTGCATATCAGAGTTATGAAAGTTATTTTGCTCTGTATCATCTCATGTACATGACAGAATTATGCGACTGTTAATTTCCTCCTGTTCCTTCCCCTTCCTAAGTTATAACCATGTCTTTGAATCTTTGCTTAATTTAAGCTTTCGTAACAGATGCATATCTTTCTTGTAAGCTCTATTTCAAGCCTTCTTTTTTTCTTTCGGTCTTCCTAATCTTATTCTTGTTTCTAATGACAGGAAGGTGTCCAGCAACTTGTTCTAGGTTTGTACATCATTAGGGGTGACAACATGTATGCCCTTTCCTCCGCAATTTCTCCATATTTTCTATTAGACTTCTTATTATTGCCGCACCACCCCCCCGCCCTCGTTTTTATTTTGTACGCTAAAAGTATATGTTTAATCTTTGAACTTTTGCAGAAGTGTTGTAGGTGAACTGGATGAAGATCTGGATTCGAGGCTGGATCTGTCAAAGCTTAGAGCTCATCCCCTAAAGCCTGTTATCCACTGAATTACATTGTATAAGCTGTAAGGGGATGCATGCCAGCTTGGTGGAAAGGATTGGCGGTTGAGTTTTTTATTATTGCTACATATACCATAGTAAGCTGTAAAACAATGTGTAAGATTATGCTTGACAAAATTATAAGCTAAATCTTCTGATTCTGTTGCCTCTTGATGTTAACTTGGAAGTCCTGACTCTCAAGTTTTTATCTTTGTAATTCATGTCTTCATACTGGATTGTGAAATGACTGAATTCAACAAATTCTGTGACTACCTTGAAACTATCATCTTTTCTATTTGGCAATCATATAACTACTATAGTTTGCTTCTTTCTGGTAATGTTTATCTGATGGCTGCACTGATGTTTAAGATATTATTTTGCTCTTTCCATGAAAAGTATATGGAAATAATGTCTTGGGTTTAAAGTTTAAACTAGTAAAATCAGTTCCCATAGGTAATATGTCTATAAACTAGTTCAAACTTTAAACATATTTTAGGAATTCTGTTTCTATAATTTTACTAATAAATAAGTAAATTCAAAAATATTGGAAGAGTGGAACATTTCAAAGCAATTTTTCTACTTATTGGGATAGAGAGAAAAACTCAATAAGTATTCAGCCCCATACATGATCTGCCACATTGGGGACATCAGAATACAGGGGAAAAAAGAGTAGAAAGCACAAAAAAGGGGAACAGAGATCAAATAAAAAGAGTACATAGAAATGGTTGTCAATATTTCTGAGCCATTGTTGGTGGTCCTTTTTTGGGCAAGCGAGGAGCACCAGTGGTGAAATCTGTAGAACCTCCTTCAGTGTCTGCAGGGCCACGTTGCAGCTGAGACTGATAATCAGAGTTAGAATCAGTGGCTTGGCTCTTGGAAATATTATGAGCACTGGAAAACACATCAACGGTTTCAGACTCTGCAATCTTTCCTCCTTCAAGGGGCGTGCCATGCTTGTAGGCAACCCTCACTGCTTCATCCTCTGATAGCCTTGCTTGTGAAGTTCCATACTTCATATCGTCCTTACTCTTCGCCATTCTCGTAGGCTTGTAGCTGCAGTTTATGTGACGCACTCTATGTGCTGCTGGTGTATGTGAAGATTGTTGTAATGTGGTGAATTTATAGGCCAAATGGTACTGTTATACGTGGCTGGTTCTTTGTTCCATTTGGTGACAAGTGTGTATAGGCAGTGTTGAGGATGTTCTAGTTGTTGACAAGTGGGTGATTTGGGTTTAATTTAATGTGTCACAACCATGAGGTTCCAGTGCAGCAGAAACTCTTTAAATTTAAAATCATGCCTCTTATAAAATATTTATATGTACTAGCATCTCATCTAATTGATACTGGTATCAATTGTAATGAAGTTAAATATTCTCATTCAATGATAAATATTATTATCAACTAAATAGAGTAAAGTATCATTAAATTTCTCTTTAAATTAATGAATGAAAATAAAAAAAAATTATTAAAATTAATGTATTAGTAAACTCTATGACATGATATATTTATTGATTCTTTTTACATTTATATTTAAATAAAAAAAATGTAAACAACTCAAGGCATTGGAGATGACTTCCTATATTCTCTGGCAGCTATAGAAAGCCAGAAATGACAAAATTTTCTAGAGCAACTATTGGAATCCATCTCAGATAATTTCTAAAGCTCTTCATCTAATGTATGAGTTCCAACAAGCCAATTCTTCGGACTCATATCTCTTTGCTACCTGATTCTACAAGTTGTGTTTCAGTATCATTCAACATACATTTTTGCAACATTGTCTTACTTGGTTTTTTTGAGTGGATATTTTAAGCTTTATTATTCATTTATTTGGCCTTAATGATAGGAGATTCTCTCCCACCTTTTCATAATAATGGAAATCATTTTTCTCTGAAAAACAATCAAATTAAAAAACTTTTTGAATCCAAAATTAGTGAATTGGTTCTAAATAGGTAAATAGATCAAGAATACATCATATTTTTTTTATTCTTTTAGTTTCTAGATTTTGATTAATGCACGACTTATTTTTGGTGCATTTTTATGGAATTATTTTTTATGTTATAGTTTAAAAAATAAAAAAATTGAATTACAATTTCCACCTCATTTGTAATTCTTAATCTCAGAATAATTCCATGTGGGGGGGGGGGGGGG
>JASKGM010000005.1:10269210-10326209 GCA_034509205.1 Ceratonia siliqua
CCATTTCCCCCCCCCCCCCCCCCCCCCAAAAAAAAAAAAACTCTGATCAGAAAAGAGGGAGCAAAGTGCTTCTCGTCGTCCGTCTTTATTTCCAAACCCGGCACCTCAGCAATTTCTATTGCTTCTCATTACCCAGGATTTTTCTGCTCAGTGAATCGTAGCTTTTTATTGACCCATCAGTACTTGCGGTAGTCGAAGTCCAAAAGAGGTTTCTTTTCGAAAAGCTTTTCCCAGGAGCTGCTGTGATTCTGCATTTGAATGACCAGGTTCTGTACGCTTCTATGCATAAGATCTATGGTTTGAACTAAGCTGCTAACAGTGGGGAAAAATTTAAATTGTAGGTTCATCCATACGCACCCACGTGCACCATTTGGAGTGGGATGCACTAGAAATCCAGTGTCTAAAACCTAGAAGAATGCCCAGGGTCAACTAGGTAGCAAACATGTTAGTGGGTTGAATATTGGACTTTGAGTAAGTTCAAAATTTTCTTTTTATTTTTATTTTCATTTTCCTTTTAAATTTTGTGATTTTCTTATGTTTTGGTTGAAGAATTTTAATTGGTTGGTGACTATTGGTTTTGTGCATTGTATGTTGGAAGGGGATGTTTATTTAATTGATTTACTTTTAATGAGGTAGTGTTACTTAAATTAGCTTGTCTGTTGCCAATTATTAGACTTTTTTTACTTGTTTCCTCGATCTGCTCTTCTTACTTTGCTTCGGTATCTTTGATGGAATGGAAGTAGAAAGTGTTTTAGGTTGGTCACACACTGAGGTCACGGAAAATATGTCTTCCAATGAGGGCATGAAGAATGGGAATGAAGCATCTGCACATAGTTTAGAAGAGTATTTACAATTTAATGAGGATGTTGAAGAACCTAAAGTTGGGATGACATTCTCTTCTGAAGAGGAGGTTGTCACTTATTACACTAATTTTGATCGGAAAAAAAGGTTTTGATGTATATAGAAGAACTTCAAAATTTGAAGAAGATGGCAAGAAATATTTTACTCTTGCTTGTACTCGTTCTGGGAACTCAGTAAGCAATCTAAGACATCTCCTGAATCCGTATCTTCTTACAAAAACCAAGTGTAAGGCCAGACTTAATGCATGTTTATGTCTAGATGGAAAGATCAGAGTTTCAAGTGTTGTGCTTGAACATAATCATTGTTGTCCAAGGTTTATAAAAATATATTTTTTAGAATTTGATGATATTTACTTATTTTAGTTTAAAGATAAATTGACTTTTATTTTGATTTGAAAAGTGTAAGACAAAAATATGTAAAATACCCAAGAAAGAATTGGGTATAGAAATTTTAGTAAATTTTTAAGAAAATAATCTTTTTTACAAATCTGGATCAACCCAGTTTGTAAATATTGTAAAAAACTTAGTTTAACTGAGATATAAAATCAAGTTCAAAATTGATTAGTAAGAGATAAGATAGTAAAAGATCAGGCTAATCAGTAAGTTTTTAAGAACTTAAAAGAAATTAAGGAAGAAGAAAGATAACACCACGATATATAGTGGTTTGGATTTATAAACCAGATCCTACATTCATTTCCCAAGCACAAATTAAGGGAATTTTACTAAAATGGGTAATCACCAAAGTACAGGATCAAGGCTTTTTAGGGGTTTTGTAAAAATATCAGGAAACTGATCATTTGTTCCAACAAAATCAAGTACAATCTCCCATTATTGAACATGATCTTTAATAAAATGATGTATGATTTCTATATGTTTTGTTCTTGAATGTTGAATGAGATTTTTAAAAAGATTTATAGCATTCGTATTATTATATTTGATGGGAACATGATCATATTTTAGGCCATAGTCTTGTAGTTGCATCATAATCCAAAGGATTTGAGCACAACAACTCCCGGCAAAAACATATTTAACTTCAGCAGTGGATAAAGTTACTGAATTTTGTTTCTTGCTGTACCAAGGACTAAGCAATGCCCTCAAAATTGACATGTGCCACTAGTGCTTTTTCTATCAATTTTACATCCACCAAAATCCGCATCAGAGAAGCCATAAATATCAAAATTATTTCTCAGGATACCACAATCAAATATTTTGAGTTTCAAGTAAATATCTAAAAATTCTCTTTAGAGCAATGAGATGAGATTCTTTAGGATTTACTTGAAACTTAGCACATAAGCACACACTAAATATAATATCCGGTCTACTTGCGGTAAGATAAAGTAAAGACCATATCATACCTCTATAAAGTTTTTCACAAACTGGCTTACCATGTTCATCTTTATCAAGTCTTGTGGATGAACTCATTAGAGTGCTTATTGCTTTAGCTTTTCCAATGCCAAATTTCTTGAGTAGTTCTTTGATGTACTTGGCTTGGTTGATGAAGATACCATCTTTAATTTGCTTGACTTGCAATTTGAGACAGAAAGTCATCTCTCCCATCATGCTCATTTCAAATCCACTCTTTATCAAGGTAGAAAAATCCTTGCACAAATTTTCATTAGTAGATCCAAATACAATATCATCCACATATACTTGTACAATTAAAATGTCATGCTTAATGGTTTTGATGAATAAAATAGTATCAATTTTGCCTATTAAAAATGCATTGTCAATTAAGAATTTGCTCAACCTCTCATACCATGCCCTTGGAGCTTGTTTCAAACCATACAAAGCTTTAATGAGTTTAAAAACATGGTTTTGTTTTTCTAAATTTTTAAAACCGGGAGGTTGTCTCACATAAACTTTCTTCATTTAGAAAACCATTAAGAAAGACACTTTTCACATCCATTTGATAAAGTTTAAAACCTTTGAAAAATGCAAATGCAAGCAACATTCTAATAGATTCCAATCTAGCTACTGAAGCAAAAATTTTATCAAAATCAATACCCTCTTATTGATTGTAACCTTGGGTAACTAATTTTGCTTTGTTTCTCACAACATTTCCATCTTCATCAAGCTTGTTTCTAAACACCTATTTGGTAACTATTACGGATTGATCTTTAGGATAAGGTATAAGGAACCAAATTTGATTTCTTTTAAATTGGTTGAGTTCATCTTGCATTGCTTTGATCCAAGAATCATCACTAAGAGCTTCATTTGTATTTTTTGACTCAATTTGAGACATGAAAGCCATATTATTCATACTCTTGTATGATGATATTGTCTTCATGCCTTGAGTTGAATCTCCTATGATGTAATCCATTGGGTATGTTGAGAAGTGCTTCCATTATCTTGGCACTTTGCTTTTGGATGTGACATTTTGAACTTCTTTTTTTGGTTGTTCACTTGTTCTAGCATCAATGTTTGTAATTTCTAGAATTACTAGTTCTGCCTTATCAAACTGTGAATCTGACTGATTGTTCTTTGACTGATCATTTATCAAATGATCAGAATCTTTTAAACCTGTTAGCTCATGATCATCCTTTCTCACAATAGGCTGATTAGATTTATCAAAAACAACATGCATAATTTCTTCCACAATTAAGGATTTCTTATTATAAATCTATAAGCTTTACTAGATAGAGAGTAACCAAGAAAGATACTTGCATTTGTTTTAGAATCAAAATTTTCAAGGTTTTTCTTGTTGTTGATAATAAAGCACTTACATCCAAATGCATGAAAATAGCTTATGTTGGGCTTTCTCCTTTTCCATAATTCATAAGATGTCTTTTTCAAAATGGGTCTAATCAAGCACCTATTTAGAATATAGCAAACTGTATTTATGGCCTCGGCCCAAAAATATTAAGATAAATTATTTTCACATAATATTGTTCTTGTCATATCTAAAAGTGTGCAATTTTTCTTTTTCACAACTCCATTTTGTTGAGGAGTTCTTGGAGAAAAAAATTGTGATCAATACCATTTGTTTCACAACAGATTTCAAAGGTTTTGTTTTCAAATTCTTTTCCATGATCACTCATAATAGATGAGATCACATAACCTTTTTCATTTTGAATGCGTTTGCTGAATTTTTAAAAAACATCAAAATTATCATCCTTATGAGTAAGAAAGTATACCCATGTAAATCTTGAGAAGACATCTACAATGACAAACCCATATTTTTTTACCTCCAAAACTTTGTGTTCTAGTGGGACCAAATAAGTCCATATGCATGAGTTGAAGAGGTCTTGAAGTAGAAATATGGACTTTTAATTTGAATGAAGACTTTGTTTGCTTGCTTTGTTGGCATGCCACACAAATATGATCATTTTCAAAAATAATTTTTGGAAGATCAACAACTAAATCATTTTTGGATAATTTTTAAATTAAGTACATACTTGCATGACCAATATTTTATGCTATAACCAACTTTGATATTTGGTGATAGCAAGACATTTTAAAGATTTTGATGCAATGTCCTCTAGTTGCACAACATAGACATTATCTTTTCTTTGACCAATAAATAATATGGTGTCATCATTGATGTTATGAATGATGCATTTAGAAGATTCAAAAGTCATTTTATGACCTTTATCACAAAGTTTACTAATGCTAAGAAGATTGTGTTTTAAACCATAAACAAGAAAAATATCATTAATGGTAAAAGAAGAATTTATACCAATTTTTCCTATATTAATGATTTTTCATTTCTTGTTGTCTCCACATTTCTTCCCTCCTTGGATTTTAGCATAATGAAGTTTGATAGATCACTGGTCATGTGCCTAGAGCATCCATTATCAAGGAACCACATGTTTCCTCTAAGTTTGGACCGTAAGCACACTTGTAATCAAAGTTCATTTAACTTTAGGTACTTAAATTTTCTTGGGTCCTGTTTGATTAGTGCCTGATCATTTGACGACTTTTCCTGATCGTTTAATGACAGATGTATTTTTTGGAACCCCAATCATGCCCCATCTATAATGTTCTTATTTTTCTTAACAGCACATGAATAAGATGCATGACCATTGTGTCTACAATAATTGCATGTTTAGTGTGGACTAGATACACTTGTGACTTTCACAAAAAAATTATTGTAATATTTTTCAGACTTTGACTGATTATATCCCACACCAGCCTTATCAAAAGAACATCTTTGTGATCCCAATATCATTTTCAAATATTTATCCACTTTTGCAAACTTTTTAAGATCTTTGGTCAATGATTTTACTTTCTTTTTCAGAATAATATTTTCATTTTTCAAGTCAGAATTATTTCTCAAAGTCTCAAGCTCTTTTTCTAAAAAAGTTATTTTGATTTTTCACAATTTTAAGCTCTTCCAAGACTTTGTTATAATCTTTTTTGAGGGATGAATATTTGAAAAGAATTTGCTTTGAATCATTTAGAAGAGAATCAAATGCATCTTACAACTCTACAAAAGTAAAAGAGGTGTCAAGATTTTCTACCTCATCATCTGATTGATCGTTTACCATAAAGTAGAGATTTGCAGATTGATCATTATTAGATTCACTAACATTAAAAGAGGAAGCATCTTCATCACTCCATGTAGCAGTCATGACCTTCTTCTTATATTTCTTCTTAGATGACTTGTGTTTGAAGAGAGGACAATATGTTCTTATGTGGCCTGGCTTATTGCACTAATAACAAGTAACTTGATCTTTTGTAACTTCTTTCTTGGAGCTTTCTCCTTTGAATTTATGCCCATGACCATGAGCTTTTCCATTATAGTATTTGTGTAGCCTCTTAGGAGAGCCATGTCAGCATCCTTGTTTGGATCCACCACAAATTTACCCTCATCATCATCATTTTGAGTGGCCTTGAAATCAGTGCTCTTTGATTTCTTAGCTTGCTTAACCTCTTCTTTCATAAAGTTGTTTTCATATGTTATGAGGTTGGCTCTGAGTTCATCATAACTGATGGTATTCATGTTCTTTCCTTCTTGTATTGTAGCAATCCTGGCTTGCCAAGGTTTAGTGAGAACCCGAAGAGTTTTTCTAACCAATTCATTGTCTGTGTAGGATTTACCTAAAGCATCAAGATCATTTATAATATTAGACAATCTTTTGAATATATCTTCAATTGTTTCTCCATCCTACATTTTAAACAATTCATAGTCATGAGTAAGCATATCAATTCTTGTTTCCCTTACTTAATTTATTCCTTCATAGGTAACTTGGAGTTTGTCCCACATCTCCTTTGTTGATTTATATCTTGATATCTTTCTATACTCCAGCATTTACAGCACAGTAAATCATGTTGATAGCTTTGGCATTTGTCTCCATTTGCTTGGTGTCAGTCACATTGAAATCTGACTGATATTTTGGCACTTGCTCACTATTTATAATTTTCATAAGCATATAAGATCTATTGACAACAACCAATCGTAATTGAAAATCAACAGGTTGAATGAATATTGTCATTCTTGCCTTCCAATATGTGTAGTTGTTTCCATCAAATAAATTAGATCTATTTGTAGAGTGCCCTTTAATGAAAGCATTAGGATTCATCTTTGGAAGTACGGATCTTTTCTCAAGGTTGTTAGACCTATAAAAGAGACCAATAGATATAATACCAATTGTTAGACAAAAACATGTGAAATACCCAAGAAGGGGAGTTGAATTGGGTATAGAAATTTTAGTAAATTTTCAAGAAAAAAATCATTTTTACAAATCTGGGTTAACTCAGTTTGTAAATATTGTGAAAAGCTTAGTTCAATTGAGATATAAAACCAAGTTTAAAACTGATTAGCAAGAGATAAGATAGTAAAAGATCAGGCTATTTAGTAAGTTTTTAAAAACTTAAAAGATATTAAGGAAGGAGAAAGGTAACACCACGATATATAGTGGTTCATATCTATAAATTAGATCCTACATCTACTTCCCAAGTACAAAGTAAGAGAATTTCACTAAAATGGTTAATTACCAAATTACAAAATCATGCCTCAAGCCATTTTACAATCACTCACATATTAACCTACAACCACTGAGTTTTTCTACCCAAGAACCCAACAAAACTTCTCACAACGAGAAGGCAATCACAGCCTTTACAAACCTTCTCTCCAAGGAAAGCAATCATAGCTTTTACAAACTCAACCCACTAGATTTTTCTTTCAAGTATCTAGTAAACTTCTCATAATAAAGAATAATTACTCACAAAGAGCTTCACAAAATAACTCTCTTAGACAAGAGTATATATGCCAAAGATAGCATAAGAAGAGTAAAAGAAGATGAGAAAGAATATGCTTGATAAAGTGTTGTCTCCCTTTTTTTTCAATGCATGTGAAGTGGCCTTATAATATTTAAGAGAGATAGGTGTTAGAGAGTTTTTGATTCTTTTATGAGAAGTGTCCAACGTTTACTTTTGAGATTTAATTTTGATTTAGGTGTTGGTTTTTTTTTCTAGTGAGCTTTGGCTAAACGATCAAGATGATTCTTTAATTCTGTCTGATGGTTTTGCTCACTTTGTCTTTTCTACACTTAATATATTCTGAAAAGGCATTTTATTTTCTGTTATGGATCAACGTACAATCTGCTTTTTCAAATTGCTTTACCAACTACTTAGCAAGGCACAAGGCTCAAGAAAGACTTGTATACTTTCTTACTTGATATACTAACTAAAATCACATCATTGAAAAATGTGAAATGATACTTCCATTAAGACAGGCAACCTTTTGTACTTTCTTACTTGATAGATTAACCAAAATTACATAATTGATAAAGGTAAAAAAATACTTTAATTAAAGCAAGCAATATTTTCAAATCAAAATAAAACTCAATTTATCTTTTAACTATAATAAGTAAACATCATCAAAATCTAAAAATATATTTTTATAAACCTTGGTCAACAAAAAAGTTGCTTGCTTTAATTAAAGTATATTTTCACCTTTATCAATGATGTGATTTTTATTAGTTTATCAAGTAAGGAAGTACAAAAGGTTGCTTATCTTAATAAAAGTATCTTTTCACCTTTTTTCAATGATGTGACTTTGGTTAGTATATCAAGTAAGGAAGTACAAAAATCTTTCTTAAACCTTGTGCCTTGAAAGTAATTAGTAAAGCATATTGCACGCTAACCTATGTCAGAAAATAAAGTGTCTTTTCAAAATATATTAAGTGCAGAAAAGACAAAGTAAGCATAACTATCTGACAGAATCCTAGAATCATCTTGCTCGTTTAGCCAAAATTCATTAAAAGACTAAACCTAAATCAAATCTCAAAAGTGAATGTTAGACACTTCTCAGAATAGAATCAGAAGCTCTCTAATGTCTATCTTTCTCAAAGATTATAAGAAGGTCACTTTACAAGCATCGAAGGATAAGGGAGACAACACTTTATCAAAGATTATAAGATTTTGTTTATAGATTCGAACCATTATATATTGTGGTGTTATCTTTATCTTTCCTTAATCTCTTTTAATTTTCTAAAAGCTTATTGATTAGCTTGATCTTTTACATGTTCTATCTTATCTCTTGCTAACCAGTTTTGAACTTGATTTTATATCTAAGTTAAATTGAGCTTTTCATAATATTTATAAATGGAGTTGTTCCAGATTTGCAAAAATGATTCTTGTCTTGAAGTTTTTCTAAAATTACAATACTCAATTTAACCCCCATTCTTGGGTATTTCACATATATTTTCTAATAATGGGTATCAGAGCTATTGGTCTCTTTTGTAGGTCTAACAACCTTGAGAAAAGATTCGTACTTTCAAGATGAATCTTAATACTTTCATTGAAAGGCACTCTACAAATAGATCTCATTTCTTTTATGAAAATAACTACACGTATTGAAAGGAAAAAATGAAAATATTTATTCAATCTGTTGATTTTCAAGTGTGGTTGGTTGTCAATGGACCTTGTGTGCCTATGAAAATTGTAAATGGTGAGCAAGTATCAAAAGAACAGTCAGATTTTAATGTGACCGACATCAAGCAAATGGAGACAAATGTCAAAGCTATCAACATGATTTACTATGCTGTAACTGCTGAAGAGTATAAAAAGATATTAAGATGTAAATCAGCAAAAGAGATGTGGGACAAACTCCTAGTTACCTATGAAGGAACAAAATAGGTAAGGGAAACAAGATTTGATATGCTTATTCATGACTATGAATTGTTTAAAATGCAAGATAGAGAAACAATTGAAGAGATGTTCAAAAGACTATCCAACATTATAAATTATTTTGATGCTTTAGGTAAATCCTACACAGACAAAGAGTTGACTAGAAAAATTCTTTGAGTTCTCACCAAACCTTGCAACCCAAGATTGCTACAATACAAGAAGGAAAGAACATGAGCACCATCAATTATGATGAACTCATATGCAATCTCATAGCATATGAAAACAACTTTATGAAAGAAGATGTTGAGCAAGCTAAGAAATCAAAGAGCATTGCTCTCAAAACCACCCAAAATGATGATGGTGGAGACAAGTTTGTGGTGAATTTTAACAATGATGCTGACATGGCTTTCCTAACCAAGAGGCTACACAAATACAATAATAGAAGAGCTCAACGTCATGGGCATAAATTAAGAGGAGAAAGTTTCAAGAAAGCAGTTGTAAAAGATCAAGTTACTTGTTATGAGTGCAAAAAGTCAGGCCATATAAGATCAGATTGCCCTTTCCTCAAACACAAGTCATCTAAGAAGAAACACAAGAAGAAGGCCATGGCTGCTACATGGAGTGATGAAGATGCTTCTTCTTCTAATGTTAGTGAATCTGATAATAATCAATCTGTAAATCTTTGCTTTATGGCAAATGATCAATCAGATGATGAGGTAGAAAATCTTGACACTCCTTTTACTTTTAAAGAGTTACAAAATACATTTGATTCACTTTTAAATGATTCAAAGCAAATTCTTTTCAAATATTCCTCTCTAAAAAAGGATTATAACAAAGTCTTAAAAGAACTTAAAATTGTGAAAAATTAAAATGATTTTTTAGAAAAAGAGTTTGAGGCTTTGAGAAATAATTCTAACTTAAAAAATGAAAATGATATTTTGAAAAAAAAAATGAAATCATTGACCAAAAATCTTGAAAACTTTGCAAAAGAGGATAAATATTTGAAAATGATGTTGGGATCACAAAGATGCTCTTTTGATAAGGCTGATTTGGGATATGATCAGTCAAAGTTTGAAAAATATTACAATAATTTCTTTGTTAAAGCCACAAGTGTATCTAATTCACACCAAACATGTAATTATTGTGGATACAATGGTATGCATCTATTCATGTGTTATTAAGAAAAATAAGAATGTTATAGATAACATGATTTGGGTTACAAAAGATATATCTGTCATCAAACGATTAGGATAAATCATCAAACGATCAGGCACTAACCAACAAAGACCAAGGTAATTTAGGTACCTAAAGTTATATGAACTTTAATTGTAGGTGTGCTTGAGGTCCAAACTTAAAAGAAACATGTGGTTCCTTAATAGTGAATGCTCTAGGCACATGACCGATGATCCATCAAACGTCATCATGCTAAAATCCAATGATGTAGGAAATGTCACATTTGGAGATAACAAGAAAAGAAGAATCATTAGTAGAGATAAAATTGGTATAAATTCTTCTTTTACCATTAATGATGTTTTTCTTATCTATGGTTTAAAGCACAATCTTTTGATCATTAGTAAATTTTGTGATAAAGGTCATAAAGTAACTTGAATATTCTAAATGCATCATTCATAACATCAATGATAACACCATATTATTTAGTGGCTAAAGAAAAGACAATGTTTATGTTGTGCATCTAGAAGACCTTGCATCAAAGTCTTTAAAATGTCTTGCTACCACCCAAGATCAAAGTTGGTTATGGCATAAGAGATTAAGTCATGCAAGTATGTACTTGATTTCAAAATTATCCAAAAATGATTTAATTGTTAGTCTTTCAAAAATTATTTTTGAAAAGGATAATATTTGTGTGATATGCCAATAAGGCAAGTAAACAAAGTCTTCATTCAAATCAAAAGATCATATTTCTACTTCAATACCTCTTCAATTCATGCATATGGATTTACTTGGTCCCATTATAACACGGTTCTGGAGGTAAAAAAATATGGGTGGGTCATTGTATATGACTTCTCAAGATTTACATGGGTATAATTTCTTGCTCATAAGGATGAGAGTTTTGATGTTTTTGAAAAATTTAGCAAATGTGTTCAAAATGAAAAAGACTATTTGATCTCTTCCACTAGGAGTGATCATGGAAAAAAATTTGAAAACAAAGCATTTGAAATCTTTTTGTGAAACAAATGGTATTAATCATAATTTTTCTTCTCCAAGAATTCCTTAACAAAATGAAGTTGTGGAAAGAAAAATCGCATATTTTTAGATATAACAAGAGTAATGTTAGGTGAAAATAGTTTACCTCAGTATTTTTTGGTCGAAGCCATAAATACAGCTGGCTATATTTTAAATAGGTGCTTAATTAGACTCATTTTGAAAAAGACACCTTATGAGTTATGGAAAGGGAGGAAGCCCAATATAAGTTATTTGAGTGTAAGTACTTTATTCTTGAAATTTTTGATTCTAAAACAAATGAAGGTATCTTTTTTGGTTACTTTCTAATAAGGCTTATAAAGTTTATAACAAGAAATCTTTAATTATTGAAGAAATTATGCATGTTGTTTTTGATAAACCTAATCAACCTATTGTGAGAGAAGATAATGATGAGCTGAAAAATTTAAAGGAACCTGATCATTTGATAAATGATTAGTCAAAGAATGATTAGCCAAATTCACAGATTGATCAAGCAGATCCAGCTAGTCCAAAATTTACAAACTTTGATGTTGGAACAAGTAAACAACCAAGAGAATAAGTTCAAAATATCACATCTAAAAGCAAAGTGCCAAGAGAATGGAAACACTTATCAACATACCCAATGGATTACATCATAGGAGATCAAACTCAAGGCATGAGGACAAGATCATCATACAAAGCATGAACAATATAATTTTTATGTCTCAAATTGAGCCAAAGAATATAAATAAAGCTCTTACTGATGATTATTGGATCAAAGCAATGTAAGAGGAACTCAACCAATTTGAAAGAAATCAAATTTGGTCCCTTATACCTCATCCTAAAGATCAATCTGTGATAGGTATAAAATGGGTGTTTAAAAACAAGTTTGATGGAAATGTTGTAGTTATATCAACAAGAAGGTATTGATTTTGATGAAACTTTTACTCTAGTAACTAGATTGGAATCTATTAGAATATTGCTTCCATTTGCATTTTTCAAAGGTTTTAAAATTTATCAAATGAATGTGAAAAATGCATTTTTCAATGGTTTTCTAAATGAAGAAGTTTATGTGAGATAGCCTCTCGATCTTGAAAATTTTGAAAAATCAAACAATGTTTTTAAATTCACTAAAGTTTTGTATGATTTGAAACAAGCCCCAAGGGTATGGTATGAGAAGTTGAGCAAATTTTTAGTTGACAATGCATTTTGAAAAGGCAAAATTGATACTACTTTATTTATCAAAACCATCAAGCATGACATTTTAATTATACAAATATATATAGATGATATTGTATTTGGATCTACTAATGAAAATTTATGCAAGAATTTTTCTAACTTAATGAAGAGTGAATTTGAAATGAGCATGATGGGGGAGATGACTTTCTTTCTCGGATTGCAAGTCAAGCAAATTAAAGACGGTATCTTCATCAACCAAACTAAATACATCAAAGAACTACCCAAGAAATTTGGCATTGAAAAAGTTAAAGCAATAGGCACTCCAATGAGATCATCCATAAAGCTTGATAAGGATGAACATGGTAAGCCGGTATGTGAAAAACTTTATAGAGGTATGATATGGTCTTTACTTTATCTTACCGCAAATAGACCGAATATCATGTTTAGTGTGTGCTTATGTATTAAATTTCAAGCAAATTTTAAAGAATCTCATCTCATTGTTTTGAAGATAATTTTTAGATATTTACTTAGAACTCAAAATATTAGATTATGATATCCTAAGACATAATTTTGATCTTTATGGTTTCTTTGGTGTGGATTTTGATGGATGTAAAATTGATAGAAAAAGCACTAGTGGTACATGTTAATTTTTAGGGTATTACTTAGTCTCTTGGTACTGCAAGAAACAAAATTCAGTGGCCTTATCGACTGCCAAAGCTGAATATGTTTCTGCAGGTAGTTGTTGTGCTCAAATCCTTTGGATTATGATGCAACTACAAGACTATGACCTAAAATATGATAATGTTCCCATCAAATGTGATAATACAAGTACTATAAATATTTCTAAAACTCTCATTCAACATTCAAGAACAAAACATATAGAAATCAGACATCATTTTATTAAAAATCATGTTCAAAAAGGGGATATTGTACCTGATTTTGTTGGAACAAATATCAACTTGCTGATATTTTTATAAAGCCCCTAAGAGAAGAAAGATTTTGTTTTATTAAAAGAGAATTTGGAATGTTTAATCATATATGAATAAGTTCTTTTAAAAATAATTTTCTCTTGATATTTTACTCCTAAAAAATATGAGTTTGATACCTATTTCATATCTGTTTCAAAAGATTATGATAAGTTTAATTGATATCATGATTAGTTTAATCCTATATTCATGTGTGCTTAAACATATGTTGAAAATGAAGTTATGCTTTATCATAATATTTTGTGATTTTCAACATGTTCAACAAGGATAAAATCTTTTTATCTTATTATATTTTTATTCAAAAGTTGATATTATTTTATCTGGATCTATTCCATATTTTTTAATGTATCTACTTCCATCTTATACCTTGTGTACCTATACCCTAAATATTTTTTTTGTTTGCTATATCTGCATTGAAAACATAAACTTTATCTAAAATGATCTTTCTCAATTTTTAAATTCAAATCATATTTAATTGACTTTCTCTTTCGCATGTAATCACACATTCTCTCACCATTTTTCAACCTTTGCCACATTAAAAGTTTGTCACCTTTTTATTTTTTTTAATTTTCAAAATTCTTCCCTAATTAAGTCACGTTCTCTCTCTCTCATTTGTTTATTAATTTTCTTTCATCAATTGAAAGTCTCTCGCCTTTTCAACTTTCTTTTTTTATTATTAAACAAAATCCCTTCACCTTTTTAACTCTCTTTCTCTATCATATTACTTTATTAATTCTTGTTTTTCTCTCTTCTCTTTTTCCAACGTCTACTACTTCTTTTTCCTTCAAAATATTAAATAACAGGAACTTCTCACATTTTTTAACTTTTCATCTCTCAATTCTTTTCTCTTTTTAAACATCTTCCAATGTTTTTTTTACATTCAATAAAAGCCTTTTTAACTTTTGCAACTTCTAATTCTTTGTTCTTTCTCCACGTCTTCTCATTCTTGAAACCACTCTCATTTTTCACATTTCTTCATCTCTTCTGCCATTTTCTTCTCCATTCAACCCATTTTCCTCTCTTTAAATCAATCTCTTCTCAAGAATTTTTTTTTCAGCAATATTTTCCCTCTGTCACTATCATCGTTTTCGGCTATTTCTTCTATCTTGCAATTTCTGCATTTTTTCTCATTCCAAATGGCAAGTACCAGCAAAAGAAAAATGGATAAGGGGTGTGGGTCTCATTCCAAGAAGCAAAAGGATGATATATTCAAAGATATTCAGGCTGAAGGGTGTTTCAATCTTGATTTCATCAACAGAAAACACTTCATTCCTAGAGAGGTAAATATGGACTACTTCAAATATGACGGATTTACAAGTTTCAAATATGACAAATTTACATGTTTTGAGAACCTTTGTGATTTGGGTTGGAAGGAATTTCTTTTAATGAAAGATGAAGTTTATTCAATGTTGATCAAAGAATTCTATGCAAACTGGTTTTCTATCCTGATAAATTATAGGTTTCTTCATATTTAAGATGTCACAAATTTAAGATATCTCTTAAATTTATTGGAACTCTTACAAGTTGCCTTAGTAATGGCATACAACACTACTCTGGTCACCAGGAAGTATAATTTGATGGATATAACCATGAGGAAGATATCCAAGAAATCACCAAAGAAAAATCTCTTGTTATAGATGCTAGCCTACCGGAACAAGATATGCGAGTACTGTTACATTGCTTTAATCACTTGGTTATTCCCATATTGGGCAAACCCAATATTGCAAATAATCTAGAAATTTTTTATATGGGGTGCTTCCTTCATGGCAAAAAAGTTGATTTACCTTTCATTATTTTCAACCACATGAAAACCACTTTAGGCCGTGGAAAGGCTTAATTGCCTTATGGCACGTCATTACTCGCATGGCCAAAAATATTGGTTTAAATTTACAAAAAATTCTTACTGAACATTGCAATGAAAAGAGCTCCTACAATAAAACTTTACTTTCTAATATGGGGTTCACAAGTGATCAGCAAGGAAATTGGATTAAGAAAAGTGAATTTGAAGCTAAAAAAGCATATTCATCTCATGCATCAGTTGAAAGAAGAAGAATCAAAACTATAGCCTCCATGCGACCATCTAGGAAGGAATCAAAAGCTGCTTTGGAAATTCAAAAGCAAAAGCGTCGCGAGAACTATATTAGAAGGAAGGAAGAGAAAGCTAGAAAAGAAGCAATGCTGAGACCAGATTCTTCTGTATCATGGTCTAAAGAAGAGGATTCCAGCAAAGATGAATCCACAAAGGTTAAAGAAGAAAGTCAGAATGGTGATCTTCACCGAAAAATAGACTCTATTATCAGTGATTTAGCCAGCTTCAAGATGGATGTATCTAATTCTTTTATGAAGAGTCAATCAGATTTGATGGATCTCAAGGCATGGCTTGAAATGCAGTTTGAAGCTTTGAAGAACCCTTCTCTTTCTTCTACAATGCCAAAATCTCCTTGACTATCATACTTCTCTGCATTATCATAGTTTTTGTGAACTTTTCTGCATTATCTTGTGCAAATATTTGGAATCTTTGCTAATGGTTGAACAAACTATGTTTGGATTAATGCTTAATCTTTTGCTATTATGCTTTTGTGCATTACTCTCCTTTATGCTGGATTAATTCTTTTTGATGATGTCAAAGGGGGAGAAGTTATCTTGTTAGATTAATTTTTTGACAAAAGGTGGAGAAGTTATCTTGTTGGATTATTTTCTAATGATCTGGATAAAAATTTTTTCTATCCTATAGACAGGTTTCAAATAATCAAGCTCAAGCCAAACAATTAGTCTTATACAAATGATGGTTAAGAGACAAATGATCAAGCTCACAAGCTAAATAATTAGTCTTTTATCATAGATGAATAAGAGACAAGATATACACCATTTCAGGGGGAGCTTTATTCTTAATCCTAATCTTATATTGTCTTGTTTTAATATCATGTTTGTGATTTAAAATGCTATATCTTTGAACAAAATATTGCCATCATCAAAATGGGGGAGATTGTTGCCCAAAGTTTATAAAAAATATTTTTGATTTTGATAATGTTTAGTTATTTTAGTTAAAAGATAAATTGACTTTTATTTTGATTTAAAAATGTTGCTTGCTTTAATGAAAGTATCTTTTTACCTTTATCAATGATATGATGTTGGTTAGTCTATCAAGTAAGGAAGTACAAAAGGTTGCTTGTCTTAATGGAAGTCTCTTTTCACCTTTTTTCAAAGATGTGACTTTGGTTAGTATATCAAGTAAGGAAGTACAAAAGTCTTTCTTGAGCCTTATGCCTTGCAGGTAGTTAGTAAAGTAATCTGAAAAAGTAGACTGCATGTTGACCCATGTCAAAAAATAAAGTGCTTTTTTAGAATATATTAAGGGTAAAAAAGACAAAGTGAGCAGAACCATCATGCAGAATCCTAGAATTATCTTACTCTTTTAGTCAAACCTTACTAAAAGACAAAACCAATGGCTAAATCAAAATCAAATCTCAAAAGTGAAGTTGGACACTTCACTTTACAGAATCAGAAGCTCTCTAACGTCTATATCTCTCAAAGATTATAAGAAGGTCACTTCACAAGCATTGAAAGATAAGGGAGACAACACTTTATCAAGATACTCTTTCTCATCTTCTCCTACTCTTCTTGTGCTATCTTTGGCATATTCACTTTTTTATGAGATAGTTATTTTGTGAAGTTTTTTGTGAGCATTTGTTCTTCTTGTGAGAAGTTTACTAGATACTTGGAAGAAAAATCTAACGGGTTGGGTTTGTAAAAGCTATGATTGCTTTCCTTGGAGAGAAGATTTGTAAAGGCTGTGAATGCCTTCCCGTTATGAGAAGTTTTGCTGGATTATTGGATAGAACAACTCAATAGTTGTAGGTTAATCTGTGAGTGATTATAAAAGGCATTGAGCCTTGATTCTGTACTTTGGTGATTACCCATCTTAGTGAAATTTCCTTACTTTGTGTTTAGAGAGTGGATGTAAGATCTGGTTTATAGATCCGAAATACTATATATCGTGGTGTTATCTTTCTCCTTCCTTAATCTCTTTTAAGTTTCTAAAAGCTTAATGGTTAACTTGATCTTTTACATATTCTATCGTATCTTTTGCTAACCAGTTTATTTTATATGTAAGTTGAATTAAGTTTTTCACAATACTTACAAACTGAGTTGTTCTAGATTTGCAAAAAGAATTCTTGTCTTAAAATTTTTCTAAAATTACAATACCTAATTTAACCCCTCCTTCTGGGCATTTTACATTTATTTTCTAACAATCATGAATATATTCCATGCAAAGCATGGTATTTTAGACGTAATAAAAAAATCTAAGCCTCAAAGAAAAAGAAAACTTGAACTTAATGATCAAGGTGGGATCAATGTGATTAAAAATATATGTTCTCTAGTTGAAGCTGAAGGATATGGAAATCTAACATTTGGTAAAAAAGATCGTAGGAGCTATATAGAAAAGGCTAGCACACTACGACTAGGAACTACCGAACTAGAGATGCTGAAGCAATTCAGAAATTTTTTGTTCAGCAAAATAGTAGCTTCTATTATGTGATAGACTTGGATGATGAGGGTCGATTAAGAAATGTATTTTGGGCAGATGCAAGAAGCTAGGCTGCTTAAGAATATTTTGGACATGTTGTAACATTTGACACCATATATTTGACAAACAAATGTAACATATATACCTTTGGCTCTTTCTTTAGGAGTGAATCATCATGGACAATCAGTATTACTTGGTTGTGCGTTGTTGTCATATGAAGATGCTGAAACTTTTGCATGGTAGTTTCAGACATGCCTGGCATGTATGTCCGGGCGTTCTCCAAATGCCATCATTATTGATGAAGATAAAGCAATAAAAATTGCAACTGAATTGTTTTCCCAAAAGCTCATCATCGATGGTGCTTATGGCACTTAATGAAAAAAGTTTCTGAAAAGTTGGAAGGAAATCCTCGGTATGAGTCCATCAAAACTGACTTGCATAGTGCTGTATATGATTCTTTCAGTAAACATGATTTCATAGAAAGTTGGGAAAAAATAACTGAAAATTACAATCTTCAAGACAATAAATGCTTGAATATCCTATATAATGAGCGACACCGTTGGGTTCCGGTGTATGTCAAAGACAGTTTGGGCTGGAACATCGGCAATTGAGCGAAGTGAAAGTATTCATGTTTTTTTTTATGGGTTTGCTAACTTGAAGACAACGTTGAAGCAATTTGTTGAACAATGGCTATGCCATGGGAGATGAAGTTGAAAAAGAGCACACTTAGCAGATTTTGGCTCCTTTGTGTAAGTCATTTTGGCATTGAGTACCAATTTCAAAAAGTTTTTACCAACACAAAATTCAATGAGTTTCAAGACGAGGTGGCCTGTATAATGTATTGCAATGCTTCCTTTGAGAGGAAAGAAGGCATGATTTCAACATATTCTATTGTCGAAAATAAGAAGGTTCATGAGGCAATTAAATATATAACTTTCAATGTATATTTCAATGAAGAAGATTTTAATGTGCATGTCATTTGTTTGAGTTTAAAGGTATTTTAAGCCGACACATCCTTTCTTTGCTCAAGCTCGTAAGGAAAACAGAGTTGGTGCCGTCTAAGTATGTTTTCTCAGTTGGAGGAAGGAATTGAAACGAAGGCACACATTAGTCAAAAGTAGTTATGATAATTTAATTACTAATCCTGAAGCAGAACGACTTGATGAGATGTGCAATGCCTTTTACGAAGTCGCTTGTATGGGGGTAAATACTGAGGTTGATTTAATGAAAGTGATGAAATGAATTAATGACTTAAAAGTTGAGTTAAGTTGTAAAGATTCATCTTCTGAAAGGATTGAAGCAGCGCTGATTGTCTCAGATGTTTCAATTATTTCTAAAGACGGTATTGCTACAGTTTTGAAGGAAAGAAGGGATTGATCCTAGACTGCTATAGGTATTTATGCTTTCATTATGGCTTGTTGGTGATCTTATATATTCATCTAATCTTTTTTATCATATGCCTTTTTGGTGCATTGCTTCACAAGATGGATAATTTTTCTTCAAAATAAATGACATATTTAATTGGTGCTACCGTGAATCCCAGAAAAGGGCAATGCTTCTGTCAAGTAGAGAGAAACCATCAAACCACAATCAATGGAGCATTGCTTTGTTTTGACAATTTATTTTCTTTGGGATACTATTTTAACAATGAATTGTTTTTTTATATATTAGATATAAGATTATTACATATATGAACGTCGAATGCTTATGTTGAATGTAAACTAGTCAGCAAAGATTGTAATCTATTTCACTTATTCTAGTTTCATATATATAGCAGCATTATTCTTTGATTGTGGCACAGACTGAGAAAGTCATTCTCGTAGACCTGTATCTCAATTCAACCTGTATGTAAATGGCTCCAACTATGCCAAAGTCATTCCAGATTGTGTATTGGCTGGCTCTGGTTTATAATTCCCTTCCAAATTGGGTTTTCATGTTTCGTGAGAGTTAACAAAGTATGCTTCGCTGGTCCTTTACTGACCTGATTTTATAACCAAATTGTCAAAGTGATCTATAACCACTGTATTCTTACTGAAAGAAATTTCCTGGATGCCATATTTCTACCTGGGATACAGTGGCAAATACAATTACTATATTAATAAAGAAAAGAAAATCGGATTGTCTACAGTAGTTCGACAACTGATACATCCAGCATGTGTTGCACAATTTCCTGAGAATAATCACCCTTCCTTCCAGCAGATTATTTATTGCACAACTATAGCCATGAGCTGCAACTATTCTATTAGAATCTACCTTTCTTTAAATCCAGTCAAGTTTTATTCAGGAAATCAAAACGGAAAGCACAAATCACTTTGACCTGCTAGAATGCATTACCTGCAGAGACATCTGCTTGAAAGACAATTGTTTTGATGGCTAAGAATCTCTAGCTAGTTGCAGTAGCTGATCTTACCGAGATTATTAAAGCTATTAAAGCTCAAACCCAACACTGTCAATATCTCTAACTCACCCAAATTCGCAGGAATTGCCATATAATTAAGAGTAAATTACTGTCAACACTGTCAATTGCTACATATATTGGTTATTGTTATATTTAGCCCTGCGCACACACCTGGTGAAGCGACACAAGAAAGAAAAGAGAAAAAAAAAACAAATTTCAGCAATGAGAGAGAGGAGAGAACAGGTAACAAGGAAAAAAGAAAATAAAGAAAGAGCTAGACAATCTTGAAAAACTTGGTATTATAATAAATTCATAAATTTGTATTTATGATTGGAAAAAAAATTTTACATTCCAAAATGATAATCTTGAATGTTATGGCTAATGCAACACTAATTTGTAGTGTGAATCAACTTCTTTTCACTACAAAGAATATAACTTTCAAAATATTTATAGATTATTAATAAACAATTTATGCTTTTGGATAAATGATGGAACTTTGTATTGTGCTATTACAATCTTTTACACTTCATCTTCCAGTTCGAGATGCTATTAATGATGCCTTCATATATTCAGACAATGAGAATCATAACCACAGAGTGAATAATTGACCCAAGTTTTATGGAGATTTCTTTTTAATAATAGATAAAGAGATTCCATAATCAGTGGGTAATTAACATTACACTAATCAGTATAACTAGTAGTTTAGTTTTTTTTTTCTTGGTAAAATATTTTTGAATAAAATAAGTAATTATTATTAAATGTTTCTTTTTTTTTTTTGGTCCAAATTATTAAAAGTTTCCTTAGATTCTAGAAAAATATTTCCATAAGCAGTGTCTCCTCAAGCATTTGTTAGAAAGCGTATTAGTGGCGCGTGGAACCAATTCGGATAACATAGAGTTGTGGTCGAGAACTCGAGATAGAGCTAGCTGGCGCTGCCGAAAACACCCAAACCGATTACAGAAGCCGAGTCCCCTGCTACTGTGGCGATCGAAACATGCTCGTTGGTATCTCTCTCTATTCTCTCTCATTCTTGTGAGGGATCAATATTGAGCAAAATAAGAATGAAACCAGTAGAAGTACGTCTAATTATCTACTTCCTGGCTCTCTCATCTCCTATACTCTTCTAATAAATTTTCCATCTTGGAAGTATTTGTAAATTTTCTAAGTAGAATCAACCTAAAATGTTGATTTTTGTTCTATATGTGAAGGTTAACTAGGAATCTGTATCAATTCTGCATACTTCAATTATGGCAACACTGCTGCATACGGTGTCTCCACCTGCAAACCTATCATCAAAAATTAAAGGAAAGGTTTGTAGCTTACATTCCCAGATTTTTAACATCCATACGTTTTCCCTCAACAAGGGTTTTTCCAGAGTTTTGGCGTCTACCCAGATCACTATTTCTCCAAAAGATGCTGTTTTTACTCTGCCCAACTGGAGGGCTGGGAAGAATGACCCAAAAAGTAAGGAACTCAGACTTAATGATGCTTTTCTTTATTTAGAGCATATGGTGGGTAAAGGCCACAAGCCTGATGTAGCTCAAGCAACTCAGCTCTTGTATGATCTTTGCAAGTCGAATAAATTGAGGAAAGCTGTTAAAGTGATGGAGATGATGGTAATTTCGGGTATTATACCTGATGCAGCTTCCTATACGTACTTGGTCAATCACTTGAGCAAGAGAGGCAATGTTGGGTATGCAATGCAATTGGTTGAAAAGATGGAGGAACATGGCTTTCCAACTAATACTATTACCTATAACACTCTACTTAAAGGGCTTTGCATGCAGGGAAATTTGAACCAGAGCTTGCAGCTTTTAGATAGACTAACAAAGAAGGGGTTGGTCCCAAATGCATTCACTTATTCTTTCTTACTCGAAGCTGCTTATAAGGAAAGGGGAGTAGATGAAGCCATGAAACTTTTGGATGAGATAATTGCCAAGGGCGGGGAGCGTAATCTAATTAGTTACAATGTTTTGTTAACTGGAATGTGCAAGGAAGGTAGAACTGAAGAAGCTATCCAGCTTTTCAGGGAGTTGCCTGCAAAGGGGTTCAATCCTAGTGTTGTGAGTTATAACATTTTGCTGAGGAATTTGTGCTATGAAGGGCGGTGGGAGGAGGCAAATGAGCTATTAGCAGAGATGGATGGAGAGGATCGGTCTCCCTCTGTGGTTACCTACAACATATTAATTACTTCTCTTTCCCTCCATGGAAGAACAGAACATGCTTTCAAGGTTTTAAATGAAATGACAAGGAGTGGATTCAAGGCAACTGCCACTAGCTATAATCCAATTATTGCCCGTCTCTGCAAGGAAGGGAAGGTGGATCTTGTAGTTAAGTGTATAGACCAAATGATTTATCGGCGCTGTAATCCTAATGAAGGAACATACAACGCTATTGCTATGCTTTGTGAGGATGGGAAAGTGCAAGAGGCATTCTCCATAATCCAAAGCTTGGGTAATAAACAAAACTCCTCCAAGCATGATTTCTACAAAAATGTGATTTCTATCATGTGTAGGAAAGGGAACACATTTCCAGCCTTTCAGCTATTATATGAAATGACAAAGTATGGATTTACACCAGATTCTTATACTTATTCATCTCTGATAAGAGGAATGTGTAGGGAAGGAATGTTGGATGAAGCTATGGAGATATTCAAGGTTTTGGAAGAAAATGGGTACAAGCCTGATACTGATAACTATAACGCACTTTTACTTGGATTTTGCAAATCCCGAAGAACAGACTTGTCAATGGAGATATTTGAGATGATGATTGAAAAAGGATGTATGCCTAATGAGTCAACATATACCATTCTCATTGAAGGGCTTGTTTTTGAAGAAGAATTGGATATGGCAGCCAAGCTTCTGAAAGAGTTAAATTTAAAGGAGGTTCTGTGCCAAACTACTGTCGAGAGACTTATTATGCAGTATGACCTCAAGGATTTAGCAGTATAGAGACATATACCCTCAAAGTATACAGCCACAGAAAGTGAACAGTGTCATTAATGTTGTCAGATAAGAGTGATCTGGAGAAAGTTTGGCTATTCTCGGCTTGAGTTCTTAAATACCATAAGTTGTTTAGTCAGAAAAACAGAGCAGGGAATTCATTGCTGTCTGCGTTCTCTCCTTGTCTCCCATGCTTCAAGTTTAACACTTTCTTTGAGTTGTGGCAGCTTAGCACTCTAGATAACTCTATCCGTTTGTATTTAGGTCTACCTAAAAATAATAACACCCAGTATGATAATTGATTGATTAGGTTTTTGTGACACAAACTAATTCTTTTGTGCATATCGGTCTTCTGGCCATGTGAAGATGTGCTATTAGCCTTTCCAGTTAAAATATCTCATTTACTGCGAAACTAGATGCTCAGGGCTGGACAGGTTGTTGTCTTCTACTCTTTCTTTGAAGTGCTTTTGAGAAAGACCAATCACTTATGAGATAATGTAATTCTATTGTATTTAATATTTATGCACTTCCCTTGACAACTTTTTGGGCACGCCATGACTTTGAATGCCACAAAATGTGAATTGCATGCTGCTAATTTTTTCAGTAACAGTAAATTTTTCTTTCCCTTTTTTTTTTTCTTTTGGCACCTCGCCAGAGGAAGTGAGTAATTCAGTGATGCAGCTGTAAATGGACACTAAGTGGCACCCGTTGAAAGAGATACTCATGTCACGAGGCATGCAATGTCGATTAACTTAATTGCACTCGCTTGACATAAAAGCCTTGAACAAGTAACTGACAACATGTAATTAGCGATCCTATCAACTTGTTCCGACCTAACATAATAAGTTCATGAGCTTAGTCTTCACGTCGAGAAATGAAAGAAGACTTTCATATCCAAATTTAACTCAAATGTAGCTTGCTTTGTTTTGGGTGTGAAGCACCTACCAAGATAACAGGAAGTTCCAACCAACAACAATCCTAATGAACCTAAAAAGAGGAGAAATTACTTGTTATTCGAAACCCCTTATAAGTTCTATACATCTTCTAAAGAATTACGTCTAATGCATGTGTATCATAAATTGTATGCTTCCTAAATTTCTAAATTACAGTTCTATTTTGTTGTAGCATGCGCTTCACAATATAACACTCACGCTACAAGTACTCCTTCGCTTTACTAGTCAGAAAAATTGGGATTCGAATTGACTGCTGCTAGCAAACCAGTTGCCAATCAGGCATTATCGGGTAAACGAAGCCGATATGTATAATAATTTTACCTTTCAATGGATTGCATTTTGTGAAGAAATGCATATGATCTTGATGATAACACTAAGTGATTCGATAGGGGCAATCACTGTCCTATCTATGTAACACTTAACACATCTTGCAAACTCGGGCTTTCAGGTTTTAGACATACAACGTCATGATAACTTAATCAGTATTTCCCAATACGAAAATTACACGGGCATCTAAAGCATCTATGATCAGACTTTCATGCAAATATTAAACGGTTAATTCATTTGCCATTCAAATAGGATGTGCATTCAATAAACAAACCAAAATATTACAACTAACCCGCACTCTCTTTAGTCTCAGTCCAATATACTAGTAAAACTATGTCTAGAGAGAGGCCTCCCCTGAGGACCCTGACCTCATGATCACTAGGCTATTGCCTGAATATCATGAAGCGTTTGAGAATCATGAGGGAAAGCTCATCTATTTCAGCCCATGCACCTACTTAGATCTTTGTCTCATCTTTCGGCGCTTCCTCTTCAACCTCCTCATACGCTTCTTCTTCCACTGATACATAGCACAAACCATTATGTTAGATTTACAAGAATAAGGGAAACAGAAACTCATGACAGTAATTGGCAAAATAAACTATATCAAGTGCCAAGCAGGATTGAAACATTTTGAACACCGCTGATGATGCCGTGTTTACAGCCTTCAACGTTCCTACATCTTCATAATGTAAATATACAAGACGCATAGAAAGAAAAAAAAAACATATAAAGCAATAGGTGCTAAAATAAGCAGGCCATGAGATGAAAACTTAGTTGAGGGGGCAAACCACAAAACCCATCACCCATGCGGCAAGGTGGAGCAGATGCACCATTGATGTGAAGCGGGTTAAAAAATGATAAAATAAGTTAAATAACTAAAATAATCACAAAAATAGGGTCTTCAAACAAAGTCGTAATAAAGTATAAGAATTTGACAACATAGAATTTATCCATATACACATACTAGAACCATGAAATAACCCTCAGTTTAGGTATGCACAGTACACACAACCATAAAATAGCAACAGAATCTGAAAAAATGGAAAGAAAAACATAATCAAATAAATATAACCGGGGCTGTGGCAGACGGCAGTAAAATAGTGCTGGCATACAGAGAAATGTGATGGGAGTTTGTGACTGTAAACCGTGTGGAGTACTAGGAACTTGAAGCATGCTAAAAGTTTAGAACTCGAAACCTAACATCCTTGCCACCAAGACAATTCTGATTAGATTCACCAATTTCCACAACAAAAATAAGCAGAAACCCAGAAACAAATGGGGGCATCAGAAGCACAGTACATGGAGGAAACCATAACAATAACAAAATAGAAGAATTCTTATAACAGTTCACTCCCAACACCGTTTACACTGGGTACATTACCATAGAGCAATGATCAAAACATCAAAAACTATAATTTTCAATATTAAATGCCACGCCCTAAACACCTAGACCAAGTGCCAATTGTGCGTTCTAAAAAATATGAATAGGTAAAAAATTCAGATTAGAAAATAAAAGGACAACACATAACAGCAAATTTAAACAATAAAATCGATATCGATTATCTGTGAAAGATACGAGAAAAGGAATTCGTGGTAGATGCAACAGGAAGAAAGAGGCCAAACCTTGGCTCTCATCTTGGATGACGAACGCTCTCAAGCTTCCACCAACAATGGCAAATATCTGCGGATGCAACAGATCAATTGGTAAAGTAGATTGTATCCACCAGGGAGCGAGCCCTCGTTGGGTTTTTATAGTCCTGTGGTTTCTGAAACGCGGAACCCTAATCTTATATGGGTCGGGTTATGCCGGGAGGGCCTTTAATAGAAAAAAAAAAATATTTAGAAAGGAAATGTTTATAACAACTTCAAAACTTTATTGGCCTTTAGTTTTTTATCCTATCTAATTATTTTTTAGAAGCTGTTCTTCGATTTTTAATACTGTTTGATTTGCTAAAAAACCTTTATAATATTTCCTGAAAAAAATATTTCTTACAAAATTCTTAATTTTAACTTACTATAAATATTTTCCACAAAATAGATCTTTACAAATTGTATTAAAATAAATTTGGTACAATTTCATTCAATCCAATTTAATTAGTCATGAGTAAATAAATAGGCAGATTCATCATATAAAACAAAATAATTTCTCTGTATGGTTCTGTCAATGACTATGTTCGAATGGGTTCTGGTAGAGTGTTGGATCGATTTGGATGAGGTATGTCCCTTGGGTTCAGGCCAGGTCAGGTCTCGCTAAGTGTACATGCAGAACTTAAAGGGAGAGAAACGGACTGGGTTGGCTATTCTGGAATTCGATGATAAAGTTAGTTTGGTTTGAACGTGTTTAGTAGGTATATCTAATATATTGGCATAGGAAGGAACCTAAATATCTGGACAATTAGTATAGTTATAAGGAAAATGAACGCCACTTGCCAGGAGAGGTGACACATGGTTAGGTAAGTCTTTATGGGTCAAATCCATTTGGCTGGGCCGAATGCGTGTTGGGCCCCATGCGTATTGGGCCGGATAAAGTCATACATAAAAATTTAAATTTTTGTTATGCCATAAAAACTAAAGAATTATTATTTTATTATAAAATTAATATTTATAAATATTTTAAGTATTAAAAAATTTATTTTAAGTAGATATATTTTTATAAAAAATATTTTTTTATTTAAATATTTTTTAATATAGTTATATTATTTCTTTAATTCATTTATTTTTTTATCAGGATTATTTTTATAAAATTATTATTTTTTCATATATATATTATTTAAAAAAATTACTCATTAAATATTTTTAATTTTAAGTTTTTTATACAAGTTTTTTTAATAAAAATAAAAGTTATTTTATAATTTTACAATCAAATATTTTTTCTTATTTAAAGGTTATTTTTATTTATTATATTTAAATGCAAAATATTTTTTATTATAATAAAATATATTATTTTTAAAAAATAAATTCTCTTTTTTTTTTAATTATTTTTTAAAAAAAATCCTCATTAAGCCTAAGTACCTTTGATATGTAGTAATTATTATTATTTAAATAAAATATAATTATTTCTTATTTCTTAAAAAATTAAGAATATAATATAAGAATAATATAATTGTTTCTTAAAATTAAAAAAAATATTATATACTTAATTTAATTTAATAATTTAATCTCGAACATATAAATAATTATTTGAACGAAGTCAAAATTGCGTTGATAAATTATTCATTTTATGTCAAAGTACATCGGATTGCCTTGGTTTGTTTCCCAGTTCCCACCATATCTTCATAGTTCAGCGTTCGGACCCTCTTCGTCAGCTCCTGCACCGCCGTGCGGCTCACTCATCCAACCGCCTCCGCACGCTGCCGCATTTTCTCATTTCGATCTCAGCTACCTCACTGAAAACCCGGTCAAAACTGGAACTTTGGAATCTCCGGCGGCCGTAGCCCAGCTCCCCGTTCCGTCCTTGCCCTGTTTACCCTTCATGGGCGTAGCACATGCTAATACTTACGATGAAATCTCTGTTGTGAATGTGTGTGGAGGGGGAGAAAATAGCAGATTTTAACCAAGTCAATCAAGCTATTCGTGATTTTTGCTTTGGTCAATTATGGAAGCCTCAGATAATCAGTGCGATTTCACTGAAGAAAATGAGAGTGTTGTTGTTCCCGTCCAAACGGAGCCTTCTGTCTCTTCAACCTTCCACGCTAACAACGATTCTGAAGCAGACTCCAATCCCATGATGGGTAAAAGCTCTGATGTTTTGGCCAAAGGATTGTCCTCGATGCTCTCCACCATTATTAGGGATTTCGATTGCAGAGCTCAAGAAACCCTTAAAAGCCAAGACCAACTCTCTTTCGCCATCGATCGTCTTACCCGAGGTTACTTTTCGTTGTCCAATTTCTTAATCGATTTGTCTTCCATGTTTTACTGGTTTAATATTGCGGTTTATTCAAAAAGCATTGTAGAGCGTTATGCTAAAATTTGGAGAATAGCATGGGTGAATATTAGGAAATTTGAAGTGCCTAATTTTGACTCAATTGATATGGCGTCTGTTGCAAGTAGAAGTCTTTTAAAAAGTAACTTGCAGTCTTATAAAAAGTACTTGATTTATATCAATTATCAAGAGTGAGTTATAGTTTCTGAAATTTGACAAAGTTTGATAATTTGATCGGATACAAGGCTTAGTTAGAAAAAGAAATTTAGGGAACCAATTTTTTAGAAGTGTTACTTGGAGGCCAGCGTCAAATTGTATTATTTTTCAAATGAATTCATATCCATAGACAGGTAATTAGTCTTTCAGAGTTTTTTTTCTTTTTGTTGCAGAGAAATGATTAAACATTGGTGGCACTGTATAGACCCATCAAGTAATACTAATACTTAACAAGACAGGCTGTTCCACCTCCTATTGAACCAAAGGAGCATACTCCATGGACCCTACAGAAGAACATCCACTTGCATGGACCATAATTACAAGCAGTACCTAGGTTTAGCCAAGAGTCTAACAGAGAGAGCCACTCCCATTCCTGTGCTGTGCAAGCGGTACCAAGGTCTAGCCCAACCAAGTATCTTGGAAACAACTCAAAACCATGCCATGAGGGAGAAGAGCAGGCGCCTTTACCACTAGGCCACAACACTTGGTGGTAGTCTTTCTAATACCAATTTTGATTTGGTATAACACCTTGGGTTTAATAGTTTGTCATTAAAAAAAATTCAGTTTGTATCAGTGGACAAATTATACGGTCTAGTTGGGTAAGTTCTGTGACAGATGCATTTCTTAGCCTCCAGGCTTGAAGAGTGTTTTACTAAGTGTGGATAATCTGTAAACTACTAACAGAACCAGATCACTGCAATTGTGATGTGTACTGGTGAAATTAAATGCCCACAGATCCGCTTACTTCAAGACATTGCAATCCTTCTAAGACACTAAGCTATATAGTTGTCGGCATGATATTGAAAACTTTATTCCCTGTCAATCTGGTCTCCATAGAGTCTTATTGGCATGTTAAACTGGCTGCTGTGGTATCCTGTTTATGGTTTTAATTGTTAGCATGCTATAATTTGTATTTCTATTGATGCTTCTCCTTTTGCTCTAGCATGTCAGTAATTTCTTAATATTCCCAAGTCTACAATTTGCTGACCTGTAATTATCTTTTTGTTTGGCAGAACTCGATCAATTACTAGAAGATGCACCTTTGCCATTCATAATGCAGCATGCTGCCAAGATTTCTAGTGTTAGGAAAAGAGTTTCATCACTGAATTCACTTCTAAAATCCATTCAAGGGCGGATTGATAATATAGACCGCATGCTGACTATTGGCAC
This sequence comes from Ceratonia siliqua, assembly GCA_034509205.1. NCBI lineage: Eukaryota > Viridiplantae > Streptophyta > Magnoliopsida > Fabales > Fabaceae > Ceratonia > Ceratonia siliqua. The sequence continues at coordinate 10,298,946 of JASKGM010000005.1, forward strand.
CACACATGGTATATATATCTCCAGAAGCTTAATTTAAAATTTTGTTTATTTCATGATAATGAATCAATGGTAGTAGTGATACTCTTTATGTATATTGTTCCCAAAAATATGCTCTTAGTTGTCGCTATACAGTTTTGTTTCCCTGTGCAGAGTGCAAAAACCTTTTACAGTGATTTCAAGGGCCTGGCCAGTTTTTTTTATGATGTTCTTCCTTGACACTTTCATTTTATATTAGACAAAAACCCTATTTTGGAAGATGCATTTCATTACCAATTTGATACTTCATAGAATTTTTGTATCACTTTAGTACCTAAAAGTATGATTTTGTTCAAATTACATATTTGTTATCCTCAAAAGATGGTGTTAGTATCATTTTAATAATTCGGAAGGGTGAAATTGGAACAAAATCTTACTCTCGAGTATTAAAGTAATAAAAAAATCTTTAGAGTATTAAATTAATAATGACACTACCTTTTGAGGAATAAAATAGGATTTTTGTTGATTATATTACTGGATACAGATACACATTCCAGCTTGGAAAAACCTAAACTATGGCCTATGAACTTATCCTCGGTAAAAATTGATTGATTACTTAAGTGAACATAAAACAGTTTTCTGCCTTCTTTTTATTGTGGACAAGGTGGCACTAGTCACCTAATTTTGGCTAATATTAACAGCATGTTTGGTTGTTTCTTGTACAGCACCTGTTTTTGGTTTGAAATTACCTTTTGCTTCGATAACCTCAACCTACTTTCTCTTTATTGCTTGTGCTTTAGAACCAAGTTGTCCATGAATAATACATTTAAGGTACTAATTTGTAATGGCATCCACCGAACTTGATCTTTTTCAGTTCCATTGGATCTTTGGACTATAAATTTTCTTATCCTCCTACTAGACTACTAATACTCCCTTGGAACATAAATACCCATGGAAAACTCGTATTTTCTGCAGTATTTGGAGTTATTAATTCTTCAGGAATCCTCTCCCAACCTGTGAGCTACAGTCCATTAAGTTGGAGAAAGCTCCCTGACTACATTTCTCATTACCATTTGCTCTTAGTTATTTTAGTTAAAGAAAATTCTTGTAGCCACATGCTTGCTATGAATAACCCACTGGGATCAATCATTCTGTTGGCATAGTGCAGATCTAGTTATCTTGTCAGATAGCCAAGAAGCATCTTGGCTGTTCTGGCTTTATATTGAAAGTCGGTCTAATATGTAGCTAGGACCACCGAAGATTTTGACAGCCCTAATTGTTAATAGTGGCTGCAGTAAGATTCTAACTAGGCCAGAAAGAACTGAGGTATTGTCCCTGGAAAAAAATAAGTAAGGCAGGCATCTTGGAGTGTTTGGAATTTGACTACTAGACGAGTAGATATGTCCAAGCATGTGACAATCTGATTTAGATTATCTATACCTCAACAACAGTGAAGGCTAGGCTAGAAAATGTATATATATATAGCATTTGTAATTTTTGGAGCTTGATTTTAGTGAACTTTGCCTCTATAGAAAACGAAAGTCAAATATGCATAGGATATTTTGTACAAGCAGATAGGATGGTGATATTGTTTGGATTTGCTATTATACGTAGCTGCATAACTGGTTTCTTCGAAAATGTTACATGACTAATTTGTTGCTATTATAAATGGCACGTGCCACATCTATGTAACATAAAACTACATCGGAATCCTTCCGTAGCATAGATTTTATCAATGATTTATATAATCTTACTACCAAAATGTTTTTTATGTAATTCTCAGGGAAGACAACCAATGAAGGTTCTGGATGAATTGATAGCTACTGTCAACTAAGTTTGTAATCAAATTTCTCTGTCCCTATATGTACTGTGCCCTGCACCTTTAACACCCTAGATTGAACGCATATGTTTCAACTGAACAGAGAATAACTCTGAGAAAAAGAAATTTTCATTCTTGTTGGAGAGATGCTTTGTGCCACTAAGGACTTTAAATTTACATCCAGTTACACAGTATTTAAGTTGCATATGTTTACCATGCAATGAATTGAGATGTGCAAGCCATCTTTATTTTAATATATTGTATATTAATGGTCATTTAAAATGTTTGTATTTAGTACACTAATATTCAAGATGCATGAGCCATGAGGTAAATATAATTGTTTTGAATAGTATTTCATACTATTAAAAGTTATGAAAATTTTACATCTCTAAACCTTAGTCTTGTTAACTTTTATAAAAAAAATCAAATATGTCTTATTTTTGACAGTGTTATTTGTTAGATTAAATATAAAAATCTTAAATATATAATGTATAATATATTAGAAATATAAAATATTAATGTACTAAATAAAGTGAAATGTGCTAGTAGAAGGACAATTTGCCATCATAACTATGATTGAGTCACTGACTATCGTTAACTGAAAAACGAAGTTCTATATAAAGCCAACTTAGGACTGGTAAGACCAATGGTTTTTCTAATTTGTTTTAATGTGACAAAATATTCAGTTATCTTTAGGCTTTTACCCAATCTTTCCATACTGTCAATAATGTCTTACAAAGAACCAATCATACCACAGGTAGAATAGAAAACGAAAGAAAAAAAAATATCAGGAACACCTGGAATCATTGCACACTAGCACTACTTCAATTTGTGCCCCGCTGGGTTTCTGTTCACATAGCAAGTAGCAGGTGCCCCATCTAAAGCAGCATGCTTTGTTAGTTGGTAGGAATTCAGTCCATTTAATTTTCCTTTAACTCTGAAACAAGTGTGTAACCCATACTGCAAAACCTGAAACCAGTTCCCATTAAACTCTTGGGTCCTACCACCCAGATGGTGAATTGGTGATATAAATCATGTGAAGCCAATGCACCCATCGGAACAATTGGTGAGACGTGCAAATTTCCCTTAAAGCATTATCAAATCATTTATTAAAGCAACTCGCCTCCCATGTAGAGATTTCCTTAACTGGGCATAATCCCAACACATTACTTTTGAGCACACTGAAATTAGAGAGTTCCAAGATTTAAAAAATGAGCCCACAAGACAGAAAATAGCAACTAACCATCTATTAATTTTTTATAAGTTGGACTCACTAAGAATTTCTCACAGTCCCATGGTTATATTTGACATGAATGCAGTGAAGTAAAAATCTTGGAGGCTTAATGGCTGAGTTATTCAACTGGGTTGGTGCTTCAAGCTCAATGATTTGTACTATAGGAAAGATACAGAACTTTTCCACACACCCTTTCTCTTCTGCCTCTTCACTCATGTTTTGGTCCTTTGCTGATCTTCAACTCACCATTAGAGGACGAATGGTCCCAGTTGCTCCAAGATAGTAGTAAGAAGTATTTGTGGTCCCCAAACTGGTAAGGCATTCATCTTAACACAGTTTCATTATTTCCTTTTGTACCAGATTTATGAATTAGAGAACCACTCAAATAAATGACCTGCAGAAGAAAGGTCATGGTGAGCAAAAATGAATTCCTTTGACTTCCATTGGAACACAAATTCTTCTCACTACACATTCCTAAATTATAAAAACCTCCTATGTAACCATTAGGGATGAGGATGTTCTTTTTTATTTTAAATTGATTTCAGATTTAAGAGGAAGCCAAGTTACAGCCTGCTATCTAGGGATTGAACTTACCAACTAAGTACCTTACCTGACATTTTTGCAAATTATACTCCATAACTAGTTTTTTTTTTTTCTACAATATTAGCTTGAAATTGGTTAAGGATTTGCAACTCTCAAATTGCGAAACTTTCAAGATTCTAAGCATTTGGCGAAAATAACAAATATCAATGATTGTTCATGAGCATAAGTAAAGGTTTTAGTATTGTTATTATAATGAATTGAGATAAGTATAAGAACGAGAAAATTTTAAGGATATTTATATGGGGCTATTATGTTAAAGTACTGTTTCCTTATAGTTTTTATATAATATTTTTTTATTTTTACTTCTCATTATTTTTTTTATTTATTTTTTTTTTTTGTATTATTTGATCTATCTTTTTAAGTTTGATAATTTTTAAAAATCTTTTTAGAATTTTTTAATTATCCTTTAAACAGTAATTTTGAATTGAACTTTATAAACAGTAACATTAAAATTTTTTTATTTAAAAAATTATTAAACAAAAAATAATTAAATAATTATGAAAAAAAACAAAAATAATATATGAAACCTGGAAATAATGTAATACAGTGATATCCTTATATTTTTAACTAATATTATACTTATTTTGAAATAAAATAACACCCAGAAAATTTTTTTTTTAATTAGATTTTGATGTATATCAGTAAGAAGAAAAAAAAAACCTGGTGTCCAGCTCATATAGATACGGTGATGTGACCTCAAGTAGCTCACATGCCCCCACACTGTAGTACTACTGTACCTTAGGGAGCACCATGCATTATTCTTTGCTAAAATATCCATTCATGATTCATCACCTTACAACCCATTCTAACCTATTAGGCTATCACAACGTAAGGACAGGAATATTTCCCAACTCACCCACCCGCCACCCCTCCCTCCTTTCTCCTAACCTATATAACAAAAACCCTTTCTAACCTTTAACAAATTTATTTTTATATAAATTCAAATTTAAATTGGACTCAACGATCAACTCTAATAATACCCACTATATATACAGCTCCTTGTTACTTGTTAGCCGTTACCCACCCGTTCCCCCCTGCAGTGAGACATGAGAGAGAGAAAGAGTTAAAGGCATTGGAGGATGGGGAATCTAGGCAGAGGCCCGACTGTCCATGAGCAGAGCACGTTCTTTGTTTGACGTCCCAAAAACTCCCTCACCCACCACTCACCACCCACCACCCTTTTGGAGTCCAATTCAAACTAATGTTTTTTAATAGACACAGAAAATCAGATCATGGTCTTAAATACACCATAGTTAATAGGGGACCCTGTGGGTCTTGTTGGGTTCCATTGAATTAATTAAGCTATCTATCTCCTTTTTCAGCTGATTTATACGTAAACATGATTGCTTCCTCAAAGTAAATGACAAACTTGAGCTGACTCGATTACAAGTTACCAGTCACAAGTCACATCACTATCGGATCAAGGGTTGCACAGTAAGGTGGTGGTTGCAGTTAAGAATGGGATTGAATGGGTAAAAACTTCACCTGACCCAACCCCCAAAGTGAAGACTGCCCTGCTCTGCCCTGGTACTGCCGCATTGGGCACACCAATTGACAGTATCAAAAGCAAGTGGGAATGAGGAAGGGAAGTAAGGAGGTGCATCACAAAGCCCAAACTCTAATGGGACAAATGGGATGATGACTACCCCCTTAAGACTGGTCAAACTCAAACACCCACATCAAAGTCCGAGCATGAAACGATAAGATAGCTAGTATGCCGTTTCCGGCAAATTTGCAATTAGGGTTAGGGTTGGGTTGTTATTTTTGTGAGGGCAGAAGTAGAGTAATAGGAAGTGGAAGCTAGATATGTGGCGAGGATGAGGATGAGTGAGTGACCGCCCCAACGTCAAATCAATAATAGCGTTTTAGACAAAACAGAAATCCAAAGCATGCGCAAATAGATGGGATGGGACTGCTTCCCGCAGGACAATACCCGGTACTCTGCTTTTAGACAACGACAAATGAAAGTTGCGCTAAACGAACTCACGTGTTTCCCCCTACAATCGTACCTTTCTAATTTTTCCTTTTTTTTATATCTATTTTCATTTTATAACCAGTAACATAATTTTACATAAGCAGATTAACCTTTACTTTTTGATTACTCATAAGAATCTCAAACAAAAATCGCATAAAAGTTACTTGTATTCTTTTTCACTTCTAGTAACATATAAGATAAAGTTGGAATCTTTTTAAAAGTATGTTCATGTGATTACATTGGATGAGAGTAGTTACTTTTATATTGATATAATAGTATTAAATAGGTTTATGCAGTATATATAAAATAACATTTATTTAAATTCTTAACTAACAATAAAGTTTAGTCTTACTCCTTAAAATATGGTGCCATCGGTATCTCAACTAAAATTCCCAAACTCCTTTCACTTGCTTTTACACATCCAAACAGGAGATTCCTCAATTAACCCTGCTCTATCACATGCGTTGGCTTTAATGATAGCTAGCTAAGCTAGACATCTCAATATGGCAATATCTCAGCCACGTGGTTTTAGCATGTTCCAAGATCAATCAGAGCCTTTTAATAATTCCCATTTTCTTGTTTGCTTGCTGCTGCTATTTTTTTTATTTTCTTTGTTTGCCTGCTGCGTATTACCGCAGATTGTAGTGAAGAAATTTGCTAATTTATTTGGAATTCCACGTATGCGAACAACCTTCAATGAATCATTATCATTAAAAGCAAATTAACAAGGGTCTCTACTAACACGCCTACCATTTCTCTGTGAATCCAGCGTGGCCGCAGTAACACGGAACTAGAACCATTTCCATCACGATCGAATTAAGGAGGATGATAATAGACCTAGAGCATCATCTTCAATTATACATACATTAGCAAACATCAATTTTGCTTGCTACATACAAGAAATGGACCTACCATACTTAATTAGTGATGGACCCATCCTGGGATAATATTGTCTGAAATCTTTTAACTTCAATAGCAAAACAAATTTATCCAACAAAACCTGATGACAAAGATAACCAAATTTGTTCATGTTCTTCCACCAATCTATCAAAATCTTGGATACATTAGAAAGGAGACTAAGTGGTCAAATCATGTAAAAGTTTCATCAAAGGATGGTAATCCCATATGGGACTTAATACTTCTGGCATGTCCTCAATCAAAGTACACATTTTGATTAAGAAACTTGTCCCCTCCAATTGAATCTCTATAAAGGTACACACTAGGTCAGATGTGGACCACCCAGCCACTCAGGTACAGTAACCCCCCCTCCCCATTAACTTAACATTCAAGATATATATAAAAATCAAAATTTTCAAAAATTAATGTCATTTAACAAAAATAATTGATTTTTTTAGTTCAAATCAAGAAAAGAGAGTAAATAAATAAAATAGTAGACATGAAGTTTGGGATCAGACTGACGTGCAAAAACAATTCAGCAGAGCTTGCGCCTCTGATATCTGTTTGAATCTTGGCATCATTTCCCAAACTCCACAGTATAAACAACAAATAAATAATTAGAAAAAATAGAGAAGCAGACGGAAATAGATAAGCTCAACATGATGCAGGTCTTTAAAGGGGGGAAGTGATTTCAGAAATAGCAAAAGGCGAAAGAGAAGCAAAATTACAGAGATTCAATATCTTTCTGGTCAAAAAATAACAAAAAGCAGCTAGATAAGCACTAAAAGCTCAACTAAGTTAGAACCAAGAACTAGATCGTCGTCGTCGTCGTCGTCGTCAAGAACATCCAAATCCCACCCGTATATTTACATTTACTATAATCTAAAACAGAGCAAATTAATCCCAACCAACAATGGCCTGCAATATTTTCATTCAGGATTAAAAAGCATGAAGAGAAATTTGAAGGGGAAAAAGAAGAAAAACAGCCTAAGTGTTACCATCTCTGACGCCGTTATGGTATTCATTTAGTTAATTCCGATCACAACGGTGCCTACCGTTGCTATGTTGGTGGCCTTTGTTGCTTCCACCATTACCTGAGCCTTCTCTCTTCTGTGGGGAAGAGAAGAGTTGGCCGAACCCAAATACAGAAACTGATTTCGAAGATCCTCTAAGTGAACAAACTGGAACATTTAGAACCGGAGTTACCCTTACATTGGCTGAGTACGATCGTTCCATTCCTCTGTGCTTGAACCTGGGTCCGCCGTTGAAGCTACTGGGACTACTCGAGCTCCGTTCCAAGCTCTGAAACACAATCTTTCCAGACGAATTCATTCTAGGGCTGTCTACGGACACTCCCCTGCTGCCAACCCCACCAGATTCACCTGGAGCTGGGCGGATTGGGCTCCTTCCGGCCCGCGTACCCGTATGATGATCTATCAAAGGTCTTTGATTATTGTCAAACGAGCCTGTCCTTGGTTTCACCAACCTCATTCTCGGGTAAGCTGGATTCGGGTTCCGATGGAGGGAAATGGGGTTCGAGTTGGGCTTGTCCGAATCGAGCGACAGAATAGGGAGATCTTCGTGTTCGTGACCGGAGGACGAAGACGAAAGGGAGAGTCGAGAAGATATCGAAACGGATTCGCAGTCTGAGTCCTTCAACAAAGGGAGACTCAGAGAAGCATTGTCTGAGGAGGAAGAAGACGATTTCGAGCTCCTGTGGAGAAAATGCTTAAAGGATTTGTTAGTATTAGAAGACGACGACGTTTTCTGCGTCTCACCCTTGACTCCGTTAGAGCTTTGATACAACTTCTTCAGCCCCAGTAGCTCCTTCCAGCGACTCGAGCACCTCGGAGCCTTTGGGGAGAACAAATAAGGGTCCGTACCGGAAATATCAGTTAAACGACCTGCCTTGGTCGTATCCGGCGACCTTATCTCGGGGAAAGTCAACTCGTTGGTGGAAGAAGGTTTAACTGAAGAAAGTTGAAGCGGCACGAGCTTCCCATCGGAGAAAAGCTCATCGGCCGGGAGCATAGTGACTGGATCTTCAAGCCGGAACTCGAAATCTCCGGCGGAAGGTTCCGGATCTGGTTTATCCGGCGGATCCGAAGGCTTCTCCACGGAATGCGGTTTGACTCCGGGAAGCTTCGATGAGTCATCTTCGGGTAACTCGCGGCTGAACGAAATTCGAGGGCTCAACCATCCGTACGACGGATACTTCGCCGGAGGGCAGTCAAGGAAGTTCTCCGGCGACACTCCGATGTTGTTGACGCAAGCCGAAGCCATCGCTGTGGATCATGCACTACTGAAGCTTTGGTCCACTGAAGAAGAAGAAGCAGCTTCTACCTGAACCGAATCTAGCACACCATCGGAGAGGAGAAAACGTTTGGTTCCGAAGAGGGAGGGATCTGGTGTGGTGTGGTTTTTGTGGCAGTTTCTGCAAATGCTAAGGTTGTTCGCAGTGTTAGTGTTCGTATCTTTGCTGCGCCATGGCACAAGACGGTACTTATAGAACAGTGGTGTAGCTAAGCTCCATGGAGACTAGGGCCAGGTGTCTGTCTCGCTCCACACTTTTCTCTCTCTTTTGATTTCTTTTTTCTTTTCTTTTTAATGCTATTATTTCTCCTTTTTTATCCTAATTTTATGACATTATTGCATATAATTTAAACATTATTTTTTAAATGAGGAACACTCCCTACCGGAAAATTTTTTCATTTCTTTTTTATATATTTTGTAATTTTTTTTAAATTTTTTTTTATTTTTTAAAATTAATTAATTAATTTTTATAACATAAATTTTTTATAAAATTTTTTGAGACGTTTTTATATTTTTTATAAAATTTTTTAAGTTATAAATGAATAATAAAAAAAATTATAAATAAATAATAATAGGAATGTAAAAAAATTTAAAAATATTTTAAAAAATTTTGAAAAAAATACTTAAGATAAAAATAATTAATTAATTTTTAAAAATAAAAGAATTTTAAAAAATAAACTTAAAAAAATAATAAAAAAATAGGAAGGCCGTAGGATAACCTCTTCTTTATTAAATATTGTGTGTTAAAATAGTTTTAAAACTAAAGTTGAACTCTCACTATATATAATAATTAACTTTTTTATATTTTTTAATTCATGTCATCTCTAGTAACTACATAATATTAAAAATTTTAATATAAATATTAAAATATTAAAATTATAAAAACCTTGGTTATTTGATAAATATATATAATATAGGTTTAAAAACTTAATATTTTATTACATAAAAAATAATATATGTAAATATACTTTTATACATTAAATTTGAATTTGAATTATATTATTTATCAATATAATTGATCAATTTTATCCATTGTAACTATTTGTATACGGTCACAATAATTTTAACAAAAAAGTTTATAAAAAAAATTTTCTATTATGGTTACAATTATCAAATCATGTTATGTATCCTGCTAGTTTTACCATCAAAACTTTCTTTTAGTTTAATCCTTTTTATATTTACAGGTAAATGTATTTTTAGTATGTTATCTATTAATTTCATAAGGGTTGTTTTGAAAATTAAAAAAATGGTTTCACAATTGTTTAAGATAAAACTGGTTACATAAGTTTGTAAATTTGAATTGCTTGGGAGTTTCAAATTATTATTAGTTTGTTAGTAAACATGGTTTTAATTTTTGAATTTCATATAAAAAAAAAGATAGTATATCTTCAATAAAAGGCTGAGATAGGCAAAAAAATTCAATGGTTCCTATGAATTAAGGCAACGAAGTAAAGAGTTATAATGAAAAATATCATTGCCTTTTAGGAGACAATCTTCCGACAGCGTTTATGTTACTAAATAGATAGCCAAAGGCTGCTTGGTGTGTTTGCCTATATGATTTTCTTTTTCATTATTATTATTATTATTATCAAATAATGATTGAGTTAAAAACATATCTTCGTCCATGTCTTGAGCAAGGAAATTAGTTTTATAGACAAAGCTTGATTGATTATTCATCGTCTTCCATTTGGACACTCTCTTGTCTTTTGAATATGAGAGGTTGTGATTAATTTTGCATTATCCTCTGTTCAAGTACTATCTGGGACCCGAGAAAATGAAAATTGGACTGAAGGAAAAATAGACTAGAGATATTTTGAGATTAATCAGAACACAAGTGGATGAAATGACAAATAGAAATGCCTATAAACAGTGTTAAATATCCACATCTGAGACCAAATTTGATGTTAACAATCAATTTTTATTGTGATGAAGCCCTTTATCTTTTGTATAATTTAGTTAAAACAAGAATTACAAAAATACACTGAATTTTAAGTAATGACATTATCAAAAAGAATGGACTATCCATTCAAACACATCTCAATTAGAGAACCCACTGCTTGGCCCATCCGAAGGCAATTGCGCCTTTCCTATAAACGATGAGCTGCAAGAATTACTAGGCACCTGTTTTTCTTAATGCCTTTGGAAAACCACTCTAAGAAATCATTAAGATCATCATCTCCCTATTCCACTGTTATACTGGTTACTGTCCAAAGCTCTCTCAAGTAATGGTGACCCGGAAAGTTTGAGGAGTAGGGTTAATTCATTAAATAAAAAAATAGATATAACAAATGTAATTCTTACTTTTACTAAATTTTTAATTATATCTAATGTCACTTATATAAAATATATAATCTTATTATTCTCATTGTAAAAAATAAAAAATAAACACAAATTATAATTATTCTCTACGTGTTTTTATATTTTAAAAATATTCTATGATTTTTTTATTTTTAATAGTATCAAAAATATATTTATCTATATATGTGACCAAACAATCATTTAAACATTTATCTCCTATACAATTGCGCATTTCATTCTTTACAAAATTCATTGTAGAGAAACATCTTTTAACTGTTGCAATAACCATAGGCAAAATCAAAATTAACTTAAGAAGCAAATATATCATTGAATATACAATATGCTTTCTATTTTTCATCAACGTTGTAGAAAGATCACTAATCCTATTTAACTTTGAAAATTGATCATTAGAACGGACATATATGATATAAGTTTCAAGTTGATTATCAAGCCCTATAATCTCCACAAAAGAAATTTCATATAGATAAAATTTAGTCAAACAAATTAACTTCTCCTTGTCAAATGCAGAAAATAAATCTCTTAGATTTAAGCTTGTTACACAAAGAAGCAATTTGGTGTTCACCTCTATAAATCTATTGTTAAGTTCTTGAAGTTGTCTATCAATCACTTGATATAATAACTCAACTTGAAAGTGATGCAAATTTGAAACTTTTTGAACTTTACACCTTAATCTTCCTGGTGCCATGAAGGTATTATCCATTTTTAGAATATTAATATTTTACTTCTCATAAAATAATAATACTTCATTTAGTAAATTATGTCAACCATCATCTCTCATGCTTTGCAATCTTTCCTTGAATACTCTAACTAATGCTATAGCAATTACAATATCTTAATCACTTCTTTTAGTACTTGAAACAAGTCATTAGTAATTCCCAATATATTCTACCAACGCCCCCCTTAACCACAAAAGAAGCAACAACCCTCCACTTCCATACCTCTAGGCCTCAAAGCCGAGATAGTAAGGAGCACATCTTTACTAGCTCTCCAGATAAAGAACTAAAATTTTGGGGAAAAGGTGTGATGTAAAAAGCCTAACTAATTGAAAAACTAGTTTATTGGTTAGGGTTGTCTAACTTACATATTTGATTATCTCAGCCAACACTCACAGTCGATTTGGGATTATGATGCTCATTTTGCATCAATTCCCATCGTTCCCGAAGAATACACTTTCACATGTCTTGCGTGTCCTAGGTCACCTTCTACGCGAAGACTGCCCTAAGCACACAGAACTGCATGTGCCCACACAGAATCTAACTCTAATATCAAATAATACAAATTGGTGCTAACTCACCAAAAAACTAGTTCAACCCACATATATGGCGGTATCTGCCAACACTCTTAAACGAGGTGGGATTATGATGCTCACTTTATATCAAGGTGTCTTCCAAATTGCCATCCAGGTACTGGTGAAGTTTGAGATATGCCCCTCATCAGCATGATGATCATCTTCAACTACACCAGCATTATGAAATGTTGCTCTATTTCTTTTATCTTCCAGCTTACCTCTCCTCACCTTATACGCTGATTTTATAAAAAAAAAAAACACCATTGTCATTGTAGAACCAAAACCAGCTATCAAGTGGGCAACGTGGACTTATGGGAATTGAACATATTAGATATGCTTCATGCTCCAAAAAAATCCCGTAAACAAACTCTCTGTTCTAGCCCTGGTTTCCATTTACCAAAAGCTCCTTCACATTAGCATCTTTATGCAGGATGATTGCTTCAGATTAGACATAGAAATTGTCAGGTTGCGGAAGCCATGGGTCGTGCCAAATTCATGTAGATTCCCTGGACCCAATTCTTTTAACTATCCCCTTAACTAGCACTTCCCTACCTGCTAGTAAGCTTCTCCAAGTAAAAGATGGGAAGGTCCCCAATCCTGTATCCAAAAAGGAGAAACCTCCATAACATTTTGCTTTTAGAATAAGTGCCAATAAAGAGTTGGGATTTAGAAGGATATTCCATCCTTGCTTGGCAAAAAAAAAAAAAAGCCAAATTGAAAACATGGAGACCTCTGAACCCCATTCCTCCTTTAAATTTAGAAATTGTGATATTCTTCCAACTTATCCAATGTATTTTAGCATTGTCAGTATTATCTCCCATTCAGAATCTAGCCATCATCAGACTCAGAGAATGACACAATCTCTTAGGTAATAGAAAACAACTCATAGAATATGTGGAGATAGCCTGAGCCACTGCTTTAATTAAGACTTTCTTACCAGCTTTTGTAAGTAGCCTATCCTTCCAATCTTGTATTCTCTTCCATGCCCTAGTAGTAATGAGTTGGAAGGAATTACTTTTACAACGGCCCACTATAGTTGGAAAACCTAAATATTTTTCATTGAAAGCTTCTTTCTCAACCTGCAATACATGCATAAGATAATATTTAGCATCTCTTGCACAATTGGGTTAAAGAAACAACTAACCTGTCAAAATTAACTAATTAACCAGCACAAGATTCATAAATTCCCAATAAATGTTTAAACCCTGCCACATTTTGAAATTTTGCCTTTATAAAAACCAGACTGTCATAAACAAAGAACAAGTGTGATACCTTAGGAGCCTGTTTGCATACTTGAGCTCCTTGTAAAAGATTTGACCTCTCAGCATCCCCCAAGAGGGAACTTAGCCATTCTGCATGCAATAAAAATAGATAAGGTGATAGTGGGTCACCTTGTCTTAGTTTCCTTTGTGATTGGAAAATGCCATAATTAGTACTGTTGATTAACACTGAGAAAGAGGCAGTTTTCACACAAGTCATAATTAAAGTAATCCATTCAGCTTCCTCATAAGTCATAACAGCTTCCAGATAATTCCACTTCACCCTATCATACGCCTTACTCGTATCTAACTTAAAGGCCGAAAAACCTTCTCTTTCTGAATGCCTATATTCTTTAGAGCATGAAGAAGCTCGTATACTATCAAGACATTATAAGATAATATGGCAGATAGGAACAAAAGCACTCTGATTATCAGATATAATATAAGGAATAATAGATTTCGATCATTAGCCAATAGCTTCACAATGATTTTGTAGGACACATTGCACGAGCAAATAGAGTGGTAATGAGTCATATTTTCTAGACTTTTAACCTATGGTATCAATACAATTCGAGCTTGGTTTATATTATTGGAAAAATTACCATGACTCAGAATATTCAACACACCTGATACGATATCATGACTAACTACCTCCCAATACTTATGGTAGAAAAGTGTAGGAAAGCCATTTAGCCCCGGTGCCTTAGTAGCGCCCATTTGAAACACTACTTCCTTTACTTTCTCGGCTTGGAAAACTAATGTAAGGGTTTCACTCATCTCGACAGTTACTCTTATTGGAATCATGTCTGTGCACCTCTCCCAATTGTAGGGAGAGGAAGTGTCGAAGAGATCTTGAAAATAGTTCAAAGCAACCCCTTATATGTACCAGACCATTGACCACTATACCATTAGCATCATGTAAGCTTTGAATTAATTTTTTCTTCTTTCTTAGGGATGCTTGTTTACGAAAAAACTTTGTATTCCTATCACCTTCTTTAAGCCATTCCACTATTGATTGTTGACGCCACATTATTTCCTACTGCTGTAACAGTTCATTCAAATGATTTTCAATGTGTTTGACTCTATCCATATTATCATTTGAATTTGTATCAGTCGTAGCTCGGGCCCACTGGTTTTGTAGAGCTCTTATCGGTCTACCAACATGTTTGAATTCTGGCCTTATAATTCCGTGCCTTAAGTGTAATCTTAGTATTATGCATCTTTTGGTGTAATATGGACCATGGGTCAACTTCATTACCTTCAGCCCAGCTCACATCAATCAACAAAATGCTTGGTCCACATTTTCTCAAAGCATAAAGGTCTCCCACCTCATCTGCAAGTGTTAATGCCTTCTTTGCTGAAAAATAAATCAAGTAAAAGAGGCACATGGTCTAAATACGTGTATGGAAGATAGATTACCTTATGATTAGGAAATAACATTTTCATTTTGAATTTTCAATGGCACAATCAAGGCATACTTACACATTATCCACACCTAAACTGCGGTTACACCAAGTGAACTGATATCCCATGAAATCAAGATCTCTTAGACTACACTAATCAATCAAGTGACGAAATAGTTGCATTTGGTTTTCTTATTTAAGCACTAAGTTCTGTTACTCTTGATCTTGTAAAATCTTGTTAAAATCACCCATAAGCACCCATGCTCCATTATAGTTATTTTGTATGGCCCAAATCGTATCCTAATATAAATGTCTATTATTCATTACGGACTCCCCATATATCCTTGTGAATCGCCAATCCCCGCCATTATCTCTTTTAATGAGTCTATCCACATGGTATTTAGAAAAGGAAAGAAGATCCACCTGCAACTCACTCACCCACAGCATCATGAAGCCTCCCCTTCTACCTTTGCATCCAACATAAACACCATTACTGAAACCAAGATTGTACTTCATCCGTTCTGCTTCACCCACAGTTAACTTAGTCTTGTAAAGAAAGACTACCGCAGGAACTTGTTGCCTTAATAAAAGGTGAATGGATCGAATTATATGGGGTTCCCAAGCCCCCAATGGAACAATTCCATGCTAAGATTTTCATTGTTGTTGGCGGGAGGCGGGACTTGTGACTAGTCCCTACCGTTTTCATTAAGGCATCATCATCTTGATCGCCCATATGCCATCTCTTTTTATCTGGGCCCTGCTCTACTATTCCCCCCGACCAAAAGTTACCTCCAGACTCTTCTTTTGCCTATCTAAAGAAGAACCTTCCTGTGAACACGTACTCACTGTTCTTGCCATTTTTTCCACAATTTACCGTGATTAATCTGCTTATCAGTTAGCAGCACTGCACTCTTAGGTTTTGGGAACCCATATCACCACATATGTTATAGTTTATGAGGATAAGGTCTTTGAAGTATTGCTGCACACCTTACTATGCTTGGATCTCGAAGCATTATGCACCACTTCTACATTATTTGAAGATATATAATATTGGTATTAAGTTCACCTAACACCTCCTTATTGGTAGTAGAAAAGTAAATGGCCCCCTTATGAATGGCATGCCCATAATTCTTCTTGTCCTTAGCCCCTGCCACTTTTGATGTACTATGAGCATTTATGACACCTTTCTCGTTCTTTGCATTATAAGAGAATCCCATGTCAACATTTATCACTTCAAGCCTCCCAGCACCCACGATATCCTTCTCGCCAGCCAACTCGCCTATGTTACCCTCATTAACCCCTCCCATAGGATTTATCATTCTTTCACTATCATTAGATTTACTCACCTCATTTACTGTGAGTATTAATAGCTTAGCAAGTATATGGTTAATGTTAAATGGTCTCTTAACCCTTCCATCATCACCGTCAGCATGTGAGTTATTATGGTGCCCAGTTTAATCCTTCGCCTTTCACTCCTGCATCTTTCAAACAACTTGTAATGCTCACAGTTATACACCCAGGTCCTTAGACTTCCGTTCACCTCATATCATATCTTGCACCGCTTTCTCACAAGCTTTATATCATGACCCACAGCACCATTGTAGTAGTAAAATTGTGGTAGCTTCTCATACTTAAAGTCGACCTAAAATATACCATCATCTTTACTTCTTGAATTAACGCCTTTGAGGATCGGTTTGTTAACATCTAGATTCACTAATACCTTCACAATTGAACCTTGGCGACCTTGTACCATAAAAACTCTAGAATTAATCATTGGACTAATAATTTCTCCAAGCTTTTCCCAATGGCAGTTGTTTTACAGTGTGTAGGCAACCCCCAAAATTGCACCCTTATTTGAACATGACTAAAATCCATATTTTAAGGATTGACATCTCTCCACTAAGGCTGTAAAGAGAGCTAACTACTTCTATAGAGCCAAGGGTGGCCTTTATGAACCCTAATCATGTCATTCTCATCTTAAAAAAAGAATTGGAATGTCTTCAATCCCAATTCTTCTACATGAAAGCCATTAGGTTGTCCCCATATGCTCCCCATCGCAGCCTCCAAAGCACCCTTATTAACAGCTTTCGAAGTGATCACCTCGACCCCAAAACTATGTGCACACCTTTGTATTCCATCGTCTATATCGTGATCGCTGAAAACCACTAAAGTTTCCTCATCAGGATCTTCATCTTGTCCCCTCTATTTAGCATGATTTCTACATCATCAGTCACACCACCCATCAACCCTCCTAACACCAGAAATGAGACTGTAGCAACACTAAGCGATGAAAACATTAATCAAACAGAAGGATCAACACTACGCAAAACAACACAGCTTAAACTCTAGCAGAGCATTCCGTAGCGCGAGTATTCAATATTGTCTTTATCTAAATATTTATCTCTCTATTAATTGAGTGGGTAATATTTTTTGTAAGAAAAGTATTTGGTGCTGCTGTTATTTTTATACAGTATCCAATGACATCAATATTCTGTCACATTTCACATGTAAACTAAAACATAAATAAGGCATCAATGAGGAATATAAATATTATTGGATATTTTATGAAAATACAGTATACACAATGCATCTCATAATAAATTTCTCTTTTCTCTTTTTTCATTCCATTCCATTTTAATACTTTTTCCTTTTAATTTAATCGATCATTCTATTTTATTATTTTCAAAACTTAACATAGCCTAAGGTTCATAAGAAGGGAAACTTAGGTTTGTTTGGAACGACTTTTGTTTTATTGTTTTTAAAATAGTTTTTAAGAATAACTTTAAAAAATAATTTTATAGAACAAAAAAATAAAAAATTTGTTTAGGTAAAAATATTTTTGATCAGTTATTTTTCATGCTTTTTAAAAAATAAAGACAAAAACAAACCAAAACATAAAAAGTTGTTCTCTATTTTTTATTTTTAGTCATTATTTTTGAAAATAATTTAAAAAAACTGATGAAAATAGTTATCTAAATAAATTTATTCTCATAAAACAAAAAATAAAAAAATTAATTTTAAAAACTATTCCAAACAAAATCTTATTATTTTGTGGTGTTTAATGGAAACTATATCGCTATATGGTATTATAAAATAACAAATGAATAGTATTCTTGGCACCATGTAAGGACAGGGTGTCTATGAAGCATTATGTAAGATTTTGAGTTTCCATTAAATACTGAACAATAATTTTTTATAAGGGGACTAAGTTACAGTCCTTCCAAAATTTATTTTATATTTTTGTTTAATTAATTTATTTAATTAATTTATTAATTTTTTTGTTTATATTATTTATTAATTTTTTATTTATAGTATTTTTTTGAAATGGTTTTATATTTTTTTTTGAATTTTTCTTATTTTTTTAAATATTTATTTTTTTTAAATGTATGATTTTTTAAAAAAATTTTTAAAAATTTTTTTATTTTTTTTATTTTTTTTTAAATTTTTTAAAAATTTATCATTAGTTTATTATTATAAAAAAAATTTAAAATTTTAAAAAACTAATAAAACTTATTTTTAAAAATTTTTATAATTACTTTATAGTCACATATACAGTTACATTTGTGACTGTAGAGTAGTAAGACTTTTTTTATATAAGAAAAATTTCTTATATTATAAATCTAAAAGAAATTAACAAAATTAAGATATATATTTTTTCATATTTTAAAAATTTGTTAATTTTTCTAAATTTTATTATTTAAAAATTTTTCCCTTTTCGCGCAGGTATGTGTGACATGAAAGCGATTATGCCTTGGCTCATGCCACAGGCCTTCGGAGGCTGCGGTCTACCCACAACCTTGTGGGACAGGTTCAATTGAAGAACTTCAAATATCTTCATGCTCAATATCAAGGCTTTATTGACCAGTCAAATCTGATTCTTCCAAACATATTTCCCAATGGGTACAGTACGATGCTCTATCATTTTTCTTCTCAAAAAGAATAGGAAGAACATGAGTATTGCTACTATTTTTTTAGAGTATGTGGACCTCACTTAGAAATTCTCTTGCATGTATAAAAGTCTAAAAGACCCGGTGGCCATTGTTATCAATTATAGTGTCACTCATCATATATTAGTTTCCTTTTGGCCAAGAAAACTATAGATGTTCATAATTCAACTTGGTTAACTCAATAAAATTTTGAAATAATTATTGTTTGGTCCCATGAAACGTTAAAACCTATATGTTATTTTATGGCCAATAAATTCTTATATTGCCATAATGTATTGTATTTATTTTAAAAAAAATGATTATTCATTTTTTATAAAAAGGTTCAAGTATAAAAAATATACGCAATAATCACATTTACAAAAATTATTATTCTATAAAGAATTGTGAGAATTAAAAAAAAATATGGTGTTCATTATAAATATCTTATAACTAGATAACTATTTTTATAATTAAATAATCATTATTTATAAATGATAAAAAAATGTATACCGTAGCATAATATAAAAATACTAGTGTCTTCATATGCACTTCAATTTATCTGTTTTATTAGTAATTTATCTTTTTTAGGTATAAATGAGTAATTATTTTTTAGTAAGTGATTATTATTAACTATTTATTAATTTTATTAAATTTTAACTATATTAGTTAAAAATGGAAAATAGATTAAAATATTAAAACTCTCATAGCCATATATAATAATAATAATAATAATAATAATAATAATAATTTTTATGAAATTATCATATAAGAATTTAGTGTTAAAACAAACTATCTCTAAATTTTTTAAATATTTGTCAGCAGTTGATAAGGGAAAGTGGAATAACTTAATGCTAAAAAGATGTTGCTCATAGGCTAATGAAAAATTTTGATATTTTTTTCTATATAAAAATATAATAATTTTTATTTAATTTTATAATATTCCCTTAAAATAGCGCTAAAATAGTAAATGAAATATTACCGTTTCTTTTTATCCGGCTACTCCGGCTTTTCTCTCTTTTTCCGGTACCAATCCAAACGCCGCCTAGTTTCCACCTTCCTTTCGCGCTCAGAGGGGAGAGGGGAGAGTGGAGACGCCGCAAGACATTTCCCTCCCTCACGAGAGAGATCAGTGGAGATGGCTGGGGAGTGCAAATTCTCGTGCCAGACTGCTACCGAGACCCTCGAATGGATCCACGCCATCGTCGACTTCCTCACCCCTTACACCTTCTTAATCAACGCTCATGTCGTCAATTTCTTCAAGGTTCCTATCAATTACTCCTTCTCGATCCCTCTGTTTGGCTGCTGAGAAAATGTTGGAAACTGATTGGGCATGGGTTTTTATTAGCCTCAAATTGGAGAGCTCGTTAGTCTACTGTGTTAATTTTGCTAAGCTGTTTGTAATTAATTGTACTGAGGATAACCGATACATTTTTTGTAATAATAGTTTTGATTATGCACTAATGTGAGAAGAATGGAATTTTTATTATTATTATTATTTTTTTCACAGCGCTTATGATCGTTTTCAGGATAGACTGTGGGAGAATGTTGACAAGGAATGGATCGATTGCCTGCGCAGAGATCCTATTAAAAATCTTCTCCTAATTCCTTCTGGTGTAGTACAGGTTACGTTATTTTAGTTACTACTTGTATATTTTTTCTTCGTGCTGATCTTACTTCAATATTCTAGCTTTTAATTTTGTAATCTACATTTGCTGAAGCACCTCCCCTGTCGACATAATTGGTGATTTCTGATCGTAGGAAGAGCATATGCTTGGACTACAATAGCCTAATCGAATTTGTATGCAGTTTCTATTACCTTGTTTTTGCTTAAAACAAATTTTGGAACACTCTAATGAATAAAAAAACTCCATGCAAGTGAATGTGAACTGTTCGATGTCATGTGAGAGTTTCACTTTGAGTGATACCCAAGTGGTCATCATTTAACATGTGGGAAGGAGATCCCCTAATTGGTGCTCCTCTTGTTTTGCAGTAGTATGGAGTAAAATAGGTGATGTATTTCCTTCAAAAGTCTGCATTTCTGGAATTGTTTATTTAGCTTTATTAGGGGGTGTTTAGTAAAGTCTAAAAACTGGTTAACTAGGTGCAAAGGGGTCGGTTTTGAATCCTTATGTTTGGTAATCACTTAAATTTTGGAATCTTAGTTCATATCTCATCAGTTTTTTAAGTCAAAATGAGTTCAACCAAAAATCCTAGATCAAGTTGGTTCTTACCTGATAACGTTTTATTTAAATAAAAATTTTCCTTATTTCTCTCCCCGTTTCTCTGTTTCAAGAATGATTCACCTAACTATACTTGATATCAAACTAGTTGAAAACTAAAATTTTCAGCAAACTAAGTAAAATTGAAACCATTTCAAATTTATACAGATTTACAAAAGTTTTAATTAAAATTGTTCTTAACCACTTTTTAATTTGCCAAACACTCACTTAGACTCAGCCACACACTATGGTTTGTTGATTGTATAATTTTCTCTTGATAGCAAGATCGTCTTCCTGTGTGTGCTTCCTTTCTGTGGTTGGTCTTAAGTTGGGCAATGATTCTCCTTTTCGGTCTTGGAAGGAGTTGTGGGTGGGGTATGTTCCTTTCTTTGAGGTCTTTCCCTGCCTTTATTGCGTTCCTATAAGTAGTGTCCACTCCTAGAACTCAGAAGGTTCTGACATTTCTTGGAATTATATTCTTTTGGAAGTCTTAATTATAGGAAAGCTTCTATGCTATGTTCCTGTTGGTTTGCTTGCTTCAGTTGGGTTTTGTTCTGAATCAAAGATTTGGACATTGGGGGATCTTCCCATGTTCAATTTACAAATCTTTTGTCCTGTTCATTATTTTATTTAATGGGGTTAAATTTCTTCTTGCTAACTTTGGGAAACTAATGCTTTATAAAGTTTAATATTTCGTTTGGATCATGTTACTTGGATTATGATTTGTGCATTATGAGTTTTGTAGTTCTCAAAGTGTTTTTGTTTTTTGTTTCATTTTATTTACACTGCTCAGTTGTTTGGTGCATTTGATGTATGGTCTTTGCCTTTTTGGCAACTTGAATGATCTTTGGGTGGGTCCTGCAAATTTATAATAAGTTTTAGGAATTCATTATCGAGGCTTTGAGGAATAGTAAGGAGGGAAATGCTTTATCTCATTGTGCCCAGTTTGTTGCCATTTGGTAGTTGTGATTGGAGCATAATGCTACGGATTTTAAGCTGAAGTTATTGCCCTTGCCACTTCCATGGGATGGAATAATATAATTGGTTTTTATGGTATTCAGCTAATAATATAACTGGAGGGACTTATTGTATTGAAGTGTTCAATTTCTTGTGTTTGTGCTCTGTTTTCTGTTTGCTTCTTTGGGAGGACACCTTATCCTCCGATTTTGTATGCTTCTGTTCTTTTTCATTAATGACATTTCCCCTTTATAAAAACAATGATCACAGGATCACTGGCCAACTTCATTGAAGGTTTTCATCCTAAAATTGAGTTCCATGGTTCTTCATCGAGAACAAGCAGATATTCAAATGGTATATAATCTTCACTTGGTCATTTTCCCCTTTTTGTAAAATATGTGTAAGATATTGTTGATTAAATTTTTATGGAAATTATAGAGTAGCTGATTGATAGTAGTTTCAACCTGTATAAACAAGGCTTAAACATTTTGTCTCAGTTATTCTTTGTTCAATTTTATATGCTGCTAAATCCAACAATGGCGGCTGGGCATTGGCATATATGTGATAATGGAGATTGTTTACATATAAGAACTACTGTCTTGGACAACTTTAATTGTCAAATAATTCCAATTAGACTACTTTAGATTGAATTTTCTTGTGCCTTTTCTTTCTGAGCTAACTTCAACAAATAACAACACTGCTAGCCTTAATACCATATTATATGAATCCTTAATTAAAACATGCAATACTCCATAGTGCTCTTGGTATTTGTTTCTTTGGTCAATTAATATGGGAAGATTTAATGTGGACCTTTATTTTCTCCCTGGGCATTTTTTGTGGGTTCATGACCATAGTGAAGAATATTTATACATAATAATAAGATAGATGATTTGAAGACTATTCAATTTATCTTTATTGCAGACATTAATACTCTTAGTTAGAATGTCTAACCTTATATACTTTGTTGCAGACATTACCTGGGTTGCAGATGACTTCCCTTAACAGTGTTCTTGCTCAGGGCTTGAATCTAAAGAAAAAACATGAAGTAGGTTACTGATTGATGCATTTGTGTTCTTTATGATTTACAAGATGTTGTTTGGTTGTGAAACATTGTGTCCTAGAATCCTTTTCTTTTTGAGCAATAAATTTAGAGGCATTAAATATTAATGAGAAAAGAATTTCATTTGTGCAGGTAGAAGTTCTTTCTGCTGTTGTTAGTTCAATTGCTGACAGTGTGAGAGCTCATACTATTGTTGATGTTGGCGCTGGTCAGGTGTGTCTTCATTTTCGTTTGCTTACATTTTGATGCAAGACAAAGGGTTGGGATTATTTGACAATTAAAGTTGTCCAAGACAGTATGATAGAATTAGAATCCTATTAGGATTTTATATGGGTTGGGAACAGTCTAGAAGGGCTTTTGCTTGTTGGTCTAGTGTATTATGCCTATTATTCTATTTCCTAATATTATTAGGAGAGATTTTCCTAGTTTCATTTGGAAGGTGTTTTTGAGTATAAATATAACCCTTTAATACTTAATGGACTCAGCAGTCATATGATAGATTTGAGATGTTTCTAAAACCCTGAACATTATTCGCTGACCTATTTTTGTTTCATGTTTTAAATCTGAACCTTGTACTGCTTGGCAAGTTGATATAAGGAACATTGCATAGTTAGAAGTAATTATCTTCTTTGGAAGCCTAAGGCGGATCAAGCAATGAATCCGATGATGTTGAAAATGAAAGTCCATATATTAGACTATTAGTTCAGTATGGATTATGATTCCATATATTGATAGTGTTGGTGTGTGCATATACTGCATTGTTGTTGGCATTTAATTTGAACAATTTTTTTTTTCTCTTTATTAATATTTTCTGCATCTTGTTTTATATTCTTCTTTTAGGGTTATCTTGCACAAGTACTTTCCTTTCAGTTCCAGCATTCTGTTGTTGCAATTGATGCATGTTCTCATCATGGAAGGGTTACTGATGCACGAGCAGAACGGATTAAAAAGTACTATGCAGCACAGATGGGAAAATCTGGGTATGTGTTCACTTCAGAGTCCTTCAATGTGACAATTAAGAAGTACCTAGTATTTTCTTAAAGTATAACATGACTTCTAGGTAGGTGATAAGGTAAGAGGTGAACATTATGCATGCTAGGAATTCCTAGCACATATGATAAGTTGTTTCAGTTGGAATTTTTATCTGTCTCTTCTCATTCTGGCATGACAGTACTTGCTCATCATAGATTGATAATTTTAGGAAACAGTTAGTATAATGCAGCTAATATGATTATATGAGTATGCATGCAAAGGTTATTGTTGCAATTGTTCTATGACCTTGTAGTTTTTGTTCAAAGCTAATCTTATAGAGCTTTTGATCTCTTTTATTATATCATTCTGTAATTCATTTTTGTGTTTATTTGTTCAAGATCAGGTATGCGGAGTTTGAATGGGCCAAAGACAATTACAAGTCGTGTGTTGTCCATTGACATTTTGAAAAACTTGACTGAAATATCTTTGCATAGAGATGATGATGAGCAGTACAGGTTAGTGGGAGAAAATCATGCAGATCCGGGGAAACAATATTGTCCCAATAATGCAAACGAAAGAAATTCATCAGTTCTTGCTGGGCTTCATGCCTGTGGAGACCTTTCAGTAACTATGCTGAAGTGAGTGTCCCAACATGGGTGAAGCCTCTTCTTTTCAATTATAGTATCAAACTGAGATATCAATTCGTTTATAATCTCTATTACAGCTAGAGGAAGGAGTTGAGAGGGCTTGTCTTCTATAAGTTATAGGATTTTATTTTTAATTAGTATCTGATTCTTTACATTGTTCCTTACTTTGAGCATCAAGTTTTCTGTTGTGTTTACTTACACTATCAACTTCATTATTTGTTTCCTCTCCATATAATAATGATGAACAGCCTGTTTGGTAATATTGTCATTGTTTCAATGTTCATATATGATCTATAGAATTGCAATTCTTCCAATTCCTTCTTTTTTAGGACCTTTTTAGAGTGCAAAGAGGTTAAAGCTGTTGTTAGTGTTGGTTGCTGTTACAACTTACTATCTGAAGAAAGCATTGAGGATGCAGGATCTCATTGTGGATATCCGATGAGTCATGCTTTAAGATCCACTGGCTTATCACTTGGGAAGAGTGCACGTGATCTTGCTTGCCAGGTACAAAGACCTCTTTGCCACTCTTCCCCATCTTTCTGCACTGTAGTAGCAGACATTGAAGTAGAAGTACATTACCAGAATGACCGCAAAAATTGAACATATAGGGAGGCACTTGTATTTGACACCAATACTTATTTAAGTGCGACCATGCAAATTCTTGCATTTTATTAGGCCTGGAAGTCTGATCTCTGATGTTAAATGGTCATTGTCAGTATTTCCTCAAGGTCCTTGTATGTGATGTGAGTTTTCAAGATAACGGCTCTTTTCCTAAATCACTGTCTTCGATTTATATAAATCTGCAAAAACATTAAACTAAGTAAATGCACCATCATTCCATCCTGTACGATATGATCATTTTCTTCCAAAGTTTTGAGAGCCAGTTCCATACACTTGGTTTATTTCTTATTTTGGGTCATTGTTTCAGCCTTAGTTCTCTGCTCTTTCTTTGGATCAAGATCTAGATCATTGCTTTGGATACATGTATCTGAATTTAAAATAGCACTAAGGCCCAAAACTCTTGAAGAATGCCTAGATCCAATCATTTATTGTTGTGATGTGACATAAAGAAATCATAGAAAACAAGTAAGAGTCACTCATAGTATACATTTTTTCTGATTTTCCCTTTGGATAAGCAGTAAACATCGTTAAAAATACCAAAGTGTTTTCATCCCTGGTAGGAAGATTTTGGATGTTTCCCTAATGGCAAACAAGGTTGTGGATGATGCGAGGACACAGAGGAGTCGGGGTATAGTGTCTCGTGGTTTGGCCATTTTTTTGGTATGATGCTTTCAAATTTCTATTTATGATCTTGCACTGGCCATGTTACCATTTGAGCCCAAATGACCTCAATATACTTTACAATTGATGTTATATTAAACTTGTAGAATGTAGTTAGTGAATAGAAAAAGAGAAGATGAAGATCTGACGGATGCTTTTCTTAGGCATTACCCTTTTAATTTGGATGTTGCTCCCACCAGGGAACAACTGCAAGTTATGCAGAAGAAGGACAAAGAAACATTTAAAGAGTATGCTCAAAGATAGAGGGCATTGGCAGCTGAAGTCCAACCACCAATGATGAATACCGAGACCTATTCTTACTTTTTAGGAACACTGGAAGCTCCCTATATTGGCCTCATGGCGGGAAGTGCCTTCAGAGATTATTCTGACCTCATCAAAGCAGGAGAAAGAATAGAAGTGTCGATAAGGGCTGGAAAGATACCGGTCGAGAATGACGAACCTGCAAAACAAGGTCAAAAGAAAGATTTCTTTCAGAAAAAAGAGCCAGAAATTTGTTATATTCAAGTGTCGATGCAAGGGTCAAATCCTCCACGAAATCGGTCAACTAGAAATACCGAATTATTTCGAATGTGAATAGGATCACTGACTTGAATGGCCAGGGTTCTTGAGCATCTATTTATAATCAAAACTAGGTCAAGTAAGAATAGTTCAACTAGTACAAGACTTGGAAAATGAGGAGAAAGGTGTGTCTCGTCTATACTGAATGAGTACAAGGTTCTCTTTTTAAAGAGAGAAATTACAGCAGAAAAGGAAACAAAATTATTTTACAGCTCCTACTTGATATTTGACAGATCCTAATTTCCTAATTACCGGATCTTTACAGCTTTAACTATCTATATTTACAAAGGAAACAAATCCTAGAATATTCTAGGATTGTGACTAAATCAAGGCTTTTAATGGCTGAATTTCCAACACTCCCCCTCAAGCTTCCATAGCTAGCTTGCTAGTCAGCTTATCAAATTGCTTCTTGGGTAGTCCCTTTGTTAGTACATCAGCTAATTGTTCATCTGTTGGAAGGTATGTCATACATATTATTCCAGCATTGAGTTTCTCCTTGATGAAATGTTTATCCACTTCTATATGTTTTGTGCGATC
>JASKGM010000005.1:10326309-10349394 GCA_034509205.1 Ceratonia siliqua
TGGGAGGGCTGCTACCCGTGACGGGATCCGCGAAGTCACCACCGTCGAGGACGTCGGTTCTTAAGCGGCAGGGATTGTTGTGTGCTATGGGTAAGTCCCACATCGGATGTATGGGCACTTGGTGGGGGATATATAAGCATGGCAAGCACCCTCCCTCATGAGCTAGCTTTTGGGGTGTGTTCTACTTGCCGTGTTTATATCAGATAAGTACAATGAAGCCAATGTCCAGCTTAATGAAACCTAAAATGTAGTACAATAATGGTCTAGAACTCAAGATTGTTTCTTAAGGCACCACAATGCAAGCCTACTATTGGATATATGCCATATATGTCCATGATGTGAGAATTAGCAGTCTACTCAGAGCTCCTATTTACATACTGACCATCTATGGGCTTTCTTAAAAAAGGGTTGAGATTTATTAAGTCCTGTTTTTTGGAATTCTTGAAGAAGTTCATCAGCCACTTTTTTCAGTGTTGGATCTGAAGGCTTCTTGAGTCCAGTTTGAGCAATTATGTCCTCTGCATATTCTGCTGTTGAATGAAGAACCCATCTTTCACTGTAAAGTAAACATGCTACTGTAATAAGTTATCAATTAATAGAAAACAAACTTGAACAAAGTATATTGTCCTAATAGTTTGCAACTAGTACAACGTTAAACAAATACCTCATGGTTGAACGGCCTGGCTTGCTGCTCTCACAATGAGCCCACATTAAAACTTTAGAATTTTTAATCGAGAAGCCTTTGAATGGTATCTGAACCATAAAATGAATTTTGTTGACTGAGATCTTCAATTCTACCTCACGGGAAATTGTCATAAATAGAAATATACAAGGCTGAACAAAGCTTTTATTTTAGTTGATTGCACAAGGAACATCATTCCATGTGAAAATTGCTTGGGATCAGCCATCCCAAATTGTTTTCCCTGGAACTCAGGTCTACAATCTACATTATATTTTAGCATTATCAGCTACAATAGTTAAAACGAGCCAAGCAAATAGAAAATGGTCCAGCCAAAACCAAGCATGAGAAATGCAGTGCGTCAAAAATCAAACGAGCCAAGCAAAATTTATCCGCTAGCAAACTTGCATAATTTAATGACAAGTTCAGAGGTGTATAGCTAATATCATACTGAGGTTAGAGGCTCTGCAAATGCCAGCATTACAGCAAAACATGGCCTAACAGGAATATTGAGCAGCTTTGCTGACAACTCTGGCACCAAATTCAAATCTGCATTGTCACAAATGTCTAAGGTGAGCTTATGTCATTCTGCCACTATTGACTATACAAATTCCAGAATAATTATCAGACATAAAGCATCCAGAGTCCAGATACTGTATCTTCACCTTGTCAGAATATTAAATCATTTATCAGCTACCCAATTTAACTAATTTTGAGCACATCAACAAAGTCCATCTCATATATTAGTTTAGGTAAAGGAATCTTTAGTTCATCACTTATTTTACAAAACCTCAATTTCTAATAAGGCTATATACTGAAAATTTTGAACAATCGATATCAATAGCCGTTTCCTTTGAAAATTCTCACTTTTCTAGAATGTTTCAAAAAACAAAAAACTCAGTTTCTTCCATAATCTCTAACATCACATAAATTCGCATGAAACACAATAGATACCTAGTAAGGGTATGCATAGCATTGGCCATGTTTAACAATGTGAAGGAGAACAACAGCTGACAGCAAAAGTCTATTCATATTTCCATAATATCTCTCTGAGTCTTGTGTTAACATGTACCCCAGTGCTACCACTAATAATATGCCCAAAGGCACAGGAGGTTAACTTCCAACAAAGTATGCCCATCTAATCTCTTCAATCAGACGTGTATTCCTGCGCTCAGATTAAAATTTGCATAGCTATAACTAATGTCTCCCAAGTACATACTGAAGACTGCACATAGAAAAGCCTGTTTCACAAGCCACCTCGCTAGAGCAGGAAAGAACACAGATGTAATGAAGGGGAGTATGTAGAAGTACATAAGTGGAAAAGATGCAATTGGAGTGGAGGTGCAAAAAAGGTTATACTTCTACAAAATTATTAAATCATAACCTATCAAGATGCCTTTTGAGATTCACTTTTATCCTCTTCGAAGCAAACTTTTATGGTGGAAATTAATAAATAAAGGAACGAAATCATAACTCAAGGCAGAAGAAGCAGAAAATTCACTTTGTATTTCCGAAGAGGTATGGTAGCATATATGAATTGGTTTATTACTATGACATTGGGCCAATACCAGCTAATCTTCTCCAATTACTTTTATTCTCTTCCGCCAAGCAGACTTCCTAGACAAAATTGTTTAAGAATGAAGATTTGCTTGTAGATAACTAATTTTCTATAAAAAAGACCTATTAGAAGAGCACTGCATTGTTTTCCTAAAAATTAAATGCGCCTTCACATTAAATTGACAAAGAAAAAGAAAGTCATCATATCCATACCAAGAGGTGGCAACCGTCCTGTCACTTCTGTAATCCTAGGAGAAACTATATTCTTGTCTGATGCAACAATTCCCTTAAACTGACCAAGAATTTGTCCATCTAAGCCCATCAATGACCACAAATTCTCATCATCTGACCACTTAAATCTTCCAATACTTACCCCAAATTTGCTTTCCACACCTGAAGACAAGAACAAAATAAGTTCGCTTTTTACTAGGTCCACAGTCAACTCTGAACAATGAAAATAATAAAAGAGTTAAGTAGATACCATTCTCATTGGACAATGCTTTACATATAGAGTTCATGCCTGGTACACCCACAAATCTCTTGCTTAATCCTTCCTAAAATTTTTCAAAGTCAGATACAATTATCTAATAAAAGTGATCCAAGATCCAAGATCCAAGATCCAAGCCTTAGTCATGTCTTATACACAATTTGAACAAGTACATAACAGATGTTTGAAAATGAAAAAAAAAAAGAGGAAAATAGTGCACAACATAATCAAAAGGTAAAACAACAGAGTCATTCTCTATGTGTTTCAATTTGTAAGAATATAAAATGGGCTACAGAATGTTTAGCCTTGCATTTCATAGTTGAAGCCAGAAAAGGTTTAGTTTAGTTTAATTTTTTTTTTATCCTTTCCATTTTATCAAAATGTTACTCTCAAATGTTATCAACATTATATCCATTTCAAAGTTTCTCCTCTTTTCATGCATGTTCACTAACATGTTTTATGAACACAATCAAGATTCTGAATAAATATCTATTACAATAGAAATAGTGAACTGAAAACTAAATATGATTTATCATTTTTAAAGATACTAAAATTGGTATAAAGTGAATTTAAAGAGCTGCTAGTGTTTTGGATCAGGTAGGAGCTGGATAAATTGAAAGCCATGTGTGCAGTATATAGACTGGGGGATCATTAATCAATAGACTTATTGTATAGGGATTCTACCTCATATACAAATGCCAAGTGTACATGAATCCAATTTAAATTAATCCATTGATTACAAACATAATGGAGAGGGGCCAACAATGCATGAGAGGGGATGCTGTGATTTTCAGTTTCAATCATAAGCATAGGCACCTATGACCATAAATACAAATAAAGCACTGCCTGGACATTGATCTAGATCAAATATAACTACTCCAGACTGCACATAATTATATCAAACATATAAAGAAAGACTTGTCAACCTGTTCTATGTCAACAAATTTCTGAGTGCGAAAATCAAACGAGGCAAACTTTTCTTTCCATTCAGCTATGAGACCCCTTGACTCCCACTCATGAGCTAGACATAAAACCTCTGACTGGCTGACTGTGAAAAATGGAGCTCCATGGTCGAAGAGTAGCTCCTTCCCCTCTTCAGTGTTCTCCCTGGATTTTGAGATGAAGAAAAAGTTTAGGACCCTCTTTCAATTAACACTGAATTATAGCCAAGGAAAAGATTCCCCAGTAACTAACAAGTAACTAAGAATTTCGACTGTGCTGCAAGCCTACAAGTACGTGTCATGACTAATGTCAGTGCTGTTCCTTTGACAAAACAGTGACAATCAACACAACGTATTTCAGGAAAATAACAAGAGAATAAAAATAGAAAAACTTCTATAAACCTTTTAATTGCTCAGAAAACGTTTTAGATTATATAAACTAAACCATCGAAACTGAGGTTTAGGCAAAGATTAACTATATGTAAACTAATCCGGACAACTAAATAAACAAGCAGAGCAATGATTCTTCCTTCTCCATAGCTTTTCTGGATCATAAAATTCAACTTTTGAGACCTTCAAGATTCCACATTTTCTGAGCAATCAAATTTAGTAATCACGAAATCCCTATCAGTTTTTTTTTTTTTCATCTAAGAAAACAACTGCAAAATTTAGTAACAACCATATAAGTACTCTTCCTAAACCAGTAAGTAATTTGCAATGCTATTTACAATTTGATCAAATAATAATTATGTAAATGCCACCCTCTCTCTCCAGAATAAAAAAGAAAAAACCTCCTCTGGGACATGCGTCCACCTGGGCCTCTAGCTGACTCAAAGAGAGTTACTGGAACCCCATTTCGGGCAAGAGTTGATGCGCACACAGCTCCTGAAACTGCCCACATTCCATTATTTCTCATAAAGTGTCTATCTTTAAAATTGCAAGGCTTGCAAGCACTACAATTCAAAATATCACTATGTCAAAGACAGATGTAATGGGTTCTTAGTGCTTACTTCCACTCCCTACCACAGCAACCTTGGTGACAGCGCTGTTCATCGTTTCTCTAATTCTCTGATGGATCCTGCTCGTTTGGAAACCCGTTTCGTTGCGTCTACAGGGGTGAGAGAGAGGGGCAGAGAAAGTAGTACTACTAGCGGTGGCAATGATCATGGTGGTGGTTTTAACACGTACCCAGCATTTTGGTAGGTGCAGAACCGGGGTGAACCGAAGACCGGAAACCCAATTCCCATATGGGTCATTTATTATCGTCAGTCAAAGCCACATGTGGTTGCTTTCATGGCGATGCCATTGGCTTGAACGCCCTTCTATGCTTCTCACCTTTTTGATTACGTATTTCTTCGTCTAGCTACTAACTTCCATGGTCCTTCCTGACTAAACCAATCTATTATCATCTTCTTAGTTCTTAAGAAGCGTTCAGATTATCAGTTTCTTTTGATATTAAAAATATCAAACTTTAGACTATATTTGGAAGTTTTATGGATAAGGAAATGGAATGAAAAGGAAAATAGTGGGAATAAAGTTACTTTCTCTTCCTCACCTAAAAAAAGATACTTTCTTTTTGTTAAAAAGTTGAAAACAATTCTTTTTACCCTCATAATTTTTTAAATAATAATTTTTTATAATTAAATAATAATTTAAATAAATAATCATAATAAAATAATATTTTTTATTATTAAATAATTAGTTTTAAGAATGAATAAAAATGAAAAAAAACATATACAGTACCCTTGGCACGAAAGGAGGAACAATATTCTCATAATAATAAAATAATAAGAATGTAAAATAATGAAGGGAAAAAAAAGTAACGTGTATATGTTTTTCAATAAATATTTTATTATAATGCTTATAGATACGTAATTGATAGTTAAAAAGAATGATTTACTAGAAATAGTATAAAAGAAATACAGATAGAGTCATAAAGAGTATCCATCTCTCATAGATTAGTTTAATATAATGTCGTTTTCTCACCAAATTTTATAATATAAATGATTGAGGTCAAATAACGATATCTTTGACTTTTGGGACGTGATGTGAACACATTAATAAAAGCAAGTGACTTTAATTATTTATTTATTCTCTCAATAAACTTCTTCAACCACATGCAATTTATGTTCATACAATAGTATGACACCAAAGCCATACTTTCTTTGATTTTTCTCTTCTCCCATCTCTATAATCAATCATTGAGTAAATTATTTTTTTAAGACTTTTAAGAATATTTATATTTTAAAATAATTTATAAAATTTTAATTTGAACATTATTTTAACGTTATTTAATACTCTAATAAAAAGTCTCATTTAAAAATATTTCCAAAATAAAAAATAGAAACCCTTCAATGAAGAAAGGTAAGTTCTAGGAAATAAAGAAGGAAAGAACCGATGGAATATATTGTGGACGACAATGCGTCAACCGTCAAAATATGTGAAACGGCAATGGGGAAGCATACTCTCACGTGGCGTTCACATTTTACAAGTTCTTGACCTTTCGATTACAAATATTTTTTTAATAATGTTATTTACATGACTCTTATTATGTAATAGTACATTCTTTTTAAAAAATTTTCATATATTATTTTTTTTATTTTTGTCTCTTATTATCTTTTTTATTTTTATTTTTTAAAATCTTTTTTGTATTATTTGAAATATTTTTTATATCTGATAATTTTTTGAAATATTTTTAAAATTTTTATACTTCTCTTTAAATAGTATGGTTGAACAATAGTTTTAGAACAATAATATTAAAATTTTTTAATTTTTAAAAGAAATAAAAAAATCTCAATTCTTTTTTAAAATTATTAAATATAGAAAATAATTCAAATAATACAAAATAAACAAAATTCAAGAAAATAAAAAGAGTGTATAAGAAGTGTAGCCTATTTATATATTACTTTTCTTACATTATTTTTAATTTTTTTACATTTATAATTTTATTATTATATATTATTTATTATCATCATTATTTTACATTTAAATAATGACTAATATTAAAGTTGTAAGCAAAATATAAGTTTTTTGGTATGTGAATAACATTGTTGATATTTTTTCTTGCACAAAAAAGGTTATACCTTGTCAAATAACATTAATTTAAATGGTAGATATTATAAATAATTTTAATGTTAAAAAACAAAAAATTTTAAATATTGTACTGTTCAAGGACAAAACTAGACAAAATAATAAATAGACAAAATAATATATACCTAAAAAATAGAATATAGAAAAAAATGAAATAGTTTGAGAATTTTAAAAAAGATCATTATATTATATTATATATATATAATTATTTTTCAAGTGTCAAAGCCCTTAATTTTTATACTGTAATTTTGTCCTAATACGTTATTTGTTTTTTTTTTTAAAAAAAAGGAATTCTAGCTTCAAATTTAAGATATTATTAATTATATAAATTATGTAAATTAATATTTAATAACAATAATTTAGTTTTTACAGAACCTTTTTCATCCAACGTGTAGTGAACCATTGACCATTGGATTATGTTATATATTAATCAAATGGCGGGCTGCGATATTGTTTTCATATTTGTATACTGTACCCAATTCATTATCTTTCTTTGACCTAAACTGTTTCTTCATATATTATTGCCATATTCTTCCCATCCACGACATATCTAATTTTTATAAACTTGTTCAAATATTATGATATTATTCTACTCAGCCACTTGACTTGGATTTTGATAGAGGTTATATATAAAGTCATCAATTTTAATTTTAATAATTTCTTTGTTTGATGCCAATTTTTATAATTAAGAGTAAAACTAAATTGTGATGAAATACTTGGTTTTGTAAAAAGGAAAAAAATCTGAGTAATTATTATTTTAAATAAAAAATTATTTTTGGTTAATTTAACTATATCCATATTAAAATTGTTTGCGGACAGATTTAAGAGTTTGACTAGTGAAAAATAAATTAAAAAAAAAATTCTCTATGAAGTGAGAAAGGATAAATACTTTGATTAAAATAAATAATAGAAAGTTAAGTAATTTGATGTGATTTAGTTATAAAAAAATTGTCTTAAATAAAATTTTAATTTTTATAAATGTATTTTTCAAATAAAATTGCAAGTTGGGTATAGAGATTAGAGAGTGAAGAAAAGAACTTATTTTTTAATTAATTACAAAGTAAGTCAAGAAAACAAAAAATATTTAAAACTACGAATTAAGCACACATGGCACACGGATTAGTTCATCTAAACAAATCAAGGGATCAGCCATTTGCGCGCAGCCTTCGTCGAAAAGAACGAAGATTCAAAGTACCCGCGCGTACCTTCATGGACCTTTCTACTTGCCAGGACTATTGACCCATCAGGAGGAGCACACAAAAACCCAACACAATCATAGTTCTCTCTTGCAGACTATATAAAGTTTCTCCCTTTTTCTTCTTCTTCCTTCTTCCCAACTTTGTCGAAGTGGTACTTTGCTTGTTTCTACCAGCTTCTAAGGTTAGTTTCAGTCATATGTTGCTCTTTTTTGTTTTTTTTACCCTTCAATTATGGGTTTGGATTCTGTTTTCATTTCTCATTTTTACCTTAGGAAAGTTGGAAGTGTTTTGGTTTTTGGATTTGGTTTCTCAGACAGATGGTGATTAAGTGTTCTCTGTAGCTATGAACAATTTTTTAAATTTTCCCCTTTGTCCGGTGCTCTAAATTTTCTAATTGGGCTTATGGTTTCCCCATTTGGTCTCAGTCTTTGGGAATTTTAGTTCAAAATTTCATATTGATCTTCTTTGAGCCATGAAGAACAATATGATGAACCAGGCAAAAGATATTAACTCCTGAACATAGGTTGAGATGCAAACCATGGCGCATAGAGGAAGCAAAGTTTAAATAAATTTTCATTTGGAATGATGTGCTTTTAAGCAACGATAGTTGTAAAATTCCTGGAATGATAGGTTGAGATACAAAAGGGGGTGTAAATTGACATGATTGAATTGGTAACTAAGAGAGAGCTTAGTGTGATTGATCCCAATTTCATTACTTTGAGTTTGGGCTTGTGGCGTTGGGAACAATCGGTGTACTTCTTGCCTATTCAGCATGACATTTTATAAAATCCTCAAACGTACTTTCCCGTATTGAATTGTTTTGACACTGTACACTACAGTGACAGTTTAATCTGATGGGGATCATAAGGTGAAATCAGTTGATTTTGCATAGATCTCCTGAAAACCTGATGGAGATCTCTGTGCCTGGTTGTAGTTTAATTGTAACTAGGCTTTCATTTCTTTCGCCATACGCCTCTTTATTGAGGGGATCCTTTTTCATTTAAATTGAACACTGGTGGAAAAAATTGAATTAATAAATCACTTATTACTTTTTGTATGTAACACCTGCTATGAAATACCATAGAATTCTTGTAATTTGTTCAGCTCATATAAGATCGGAAATTTATTAATTATCTTTGGCTTGTTCATTACTAGTATTGTATGTGTCTTCCACTCTATTGAGACATTGACCCTTGCTAATTTTATTGTTCTATCAGGTGGCTTTTGGAAGTGGTTTCATTTGAAGCAATTGTTACTGCTTGACATTAGAAACTGCTCCCTAGTAATTGCTTTCATTCAGTCATGACTTGTTTTCCTTTCTTATTGGGTAAAAAGGTGAGGTTCTCAGCGACAGGAGATCCAGACATTGATGAAGGTAACTAAATACTTGTTATAACAGATTACAGTAGATAATATCAAGTTGAATTTGTTATAGTTTCTTAAAATTGATTAATACATTGAACGAAATTCTATTCCCAGTGTTAGATTTTGATCGAATATACTTGTGAACAGAAATTTCAGGCATTCACAATGTTATTAGACTTTATACCTACAAAGAACTAAGAATCGCCACTGGGGATTTTAGTCCAGCCAACAAAATTGGGGAGGGCGGTTTTGGTTCTGTCTATAAGGTAATTGCACCACTTTACCTAAGACTTTAAATATTGCTTGCATCACCATAGCAGTAGGTGTGATCATTGATTTCTCCCTCCTTTTCTTATGAATGAGACCTTACAAAATTCTGTGGATGGTCAGGGACGGCTAACAGATGGAAAATTCGCTGCTATCAAAGTTCTTTCAGCAGAATCAAGACAAGGGGTGAGGGAATTCTTGACAGAGATTAAGGCGATCTCAGAAATAGAGCATGAAAATTTAGTTAAGCTATATGGCTGTTGTGTGGAAGGAAATCAAAGAATATTAGTCTACAATTACCTTGAGAATAACAGCCTCGCACAAACTCTTATAGGTAAATGCATTAGTTTATATTTATATACGTAACTATTTGTTTTTTATCTGTTGATTAGTTTTATTAATTGGTCTTAAACTCTCAACCTTACACCAATTATTTTTTATTTAATTGCTTTATCCTCTTCACTTACAGGTGGAGGTCACAGTAATCTTCACTTCAGCTGGAAAACGCGGTCTAGAATTTGCATTGGGATTGCACGTGGGCTTGCCTTTCTTCACGAGGAATCAAGACCACATATTGTTCATAGAGATATAAAAGCGAGCAATATTCTCCTTGACAAAGACCTTACACCAAAGATTTCAGATTTTGGGCTTGCAAAGCTTTTTCCACCAAACATGACTCATGTCAGTACACGTGTAGCAGGAACAATGTAAGTCCAGTTTCTATGATACTTTGTTTTCTAGTTTACAGTCTATGCAGAAACAGGAAGATTTTTGTTTTGTTATTGTTTTTTCCTTTCTTCAGCTGCAAAGTAGCCTTCCCATAAGATCTCCCACTTTTACTGGCGACTTTATCCTCATGGAGCATGTGCTGATTGGCCAAAATTACATGCTATTATGCTGGAAAAAGAGTTTCCATTTGACAACAGAAGTTAATACAAATATTGATTCTATTCTGTATCTATAATGTGTCTCTAGCCTCACAGATGGAGGATCTTGAAAAAGGAATCACCTAGTCTTTTTGTTCTTGTTCCACTTATCAATTTACTCCAGTAGTTCAATCTCAATTGATGACTTTGGAGTTTATTCGTATTTTTCTAGTTCATAAATTATTGTAATAATTTAGCATTGGCACAAGAGATTCCTTTAGTGGAGCCGGTGTGTGCATGATTTTGTGGTCCAAAAAATGCAAGTCTCATATAGTTTGACTGTTGCCAAATTCATTCTGTCAACTAAACCATGATATCATTGACAGTGCTGCTAAGCTGCACTTATGTATTCATGCAAGCATGCATAATTGCTGAGGATATAAATAAATATGCTGTCCATTTATTCATTACGTTTTCCCTCTTTATGTGAAGAGGAAAGCTTCAATTTCTCTAAATACATTTGTTTATTTACTGTTACATGTTCTATTTCAGAGGTTATTTGGCACCAGAGTATGCAATAAGGGGGCAGCTGACACGGAAAGCAGACATTTATGGTTTTGGTGTCCTCCTTGTGGAGATTGTCAGTGGGAGATGTAATACAAATACACGGTTACCAATAGGAGAACAGTACCTTCTTGAAAGGGTATGGATCACTCATATTCCTAGTCCTATTGGCCATTCTTTTCCTAGTGAAAAGCATAGTTAAAAGGGGAATAGAATAGGGTAATTTTATTTACCTATCTCACTATTAATGAACAACAATTTTCAGACATAAATTACATTAAATGGTATTCATAAAAAAAAAACCAATAAATGAGATTTTACTTTAATT
This sequence comes from Ceratonia siliqua, assembly GCA_034509205.1. Taxonomy (NCBI): domain Eukaryota; kingdom Viridiplantae; phylum Streptophyta; class Magnoliopsida; order Fabales; family Fabaceae; genus Ceratonia; species Ceratonia siliqua. Next base: position 10,337,653 of record JASKGM010000005.1, read on the forward strand.
ACCAAGAAACTGCTGTTAAATGAACTACACTGCTTCTTTCCAACGCTTCAAGTTGTTTCAAAATAAATATGGAATCTTTGAAGTTAAAAAACTGTTTCTGCTTAAATATCTTTGTCTTTGTCTATGGAAGATGGTGCCTTAAACAATACAACTATACAAGCCTTGATCCATCTATATGAATTCTGAATTAAAACTAATTGGAGTACTCCATATGATATTCTCCACTAATCAATCTGCACCCATATGTTCCTCCCCTTGTCACTTCTGCTTCCATTCATGCACTCTTATTCTTATGTTATCTTTTATTCTCCCTACTTTAGTTTTCTCTTTTCTCGTCTGTTTATTGTACATGTCAAAACTCAAATGCACTTGATGATTCTCTCTGAACCCATCTTAAAGGAAGCTAATCCATACCTTTGGACACGGATTGTCATTCTAATATTTCTACTACTATCAGTATCAGTCAAATATATTATACTCATTTGTTAGACATGCCCCTTAAGCCCGTTTGTATTGTAATAGAGATTAGAGAATGGAGCTCATAGACATAGTAGACTTCTAAACTTCAACCCTTTGCTTCAAGGGGATTCTCACTTTTTTTTTTATAATTTTTTATTTTTTATACTTCTAAATGTATACTGGCAACACTAATTTTACAAAAGACAACGCTGAAAATTTTACTTTCATTTTGAATTATTGATCTGATATACCAAAAACTTGCTCACGTTTAGTATGTTTGCTCATAAAGTCTAACAAGCACTGTGTTTCTTCCACATATTCTTTTTTAAGTTACTTAGCAGAAATCCCTAATTTTCTATGTTAGAGTTCAGCTTCCTCTTTGGTTTTGAAGTTTAAATGGCGATATCATATACAAAAACATACACCAAGAGGGAAATCATCCTAATTGAAATTCATAAGCTCATTCATTCTTTAATCAGAAGGGAAAGCCCCAGTATTGGTAGATTTGCTCTGAAATAAAATGGTGAACATTGAGTCTTTATAGAACATCAGATGTCAGAGCCTCTTTCCAATTTTAATTGTAGATACAGAATTATATGCTTTGTAAAACACACAAGCAATTCTTATTGGAATGTTGAAGGACTGTATTTATTCCTCCTTTCCCATGAAGAAGTCTTTGTTCTTACTTATTTATAATCTTGACTACCTTTCCAAATTCATAGGCAGATTTCTTGTCCTGAAAGAGTGGATATGTTCGTATGTAGAATACATTAAATATTAATTGTATTGTATAAAAGACACAATATAGGAGAAGAATGGCTTGGCATTTTATTGAATTTGTGTAAACAGCGCTATATCAGATTTCAGGACCTGCTCTTATTTGAGCTTCTGTTGTTGCAGACATGGACACTTTATGAGAGAAGGGAATTGGTAGGGCTGGTAGACATATCACTAAATGGGGAATTCGATGCTGAGGAGGCTTGTAAGTTTCTGAAGATTGGCCTTCTTTGCACCCAGGATGTTCCAAAGTTCCGGCCATCCATGTCCTCTGTGGTCAAGATGCTCACTGGTGAAATGAATGTTGATGACAGTAAGATAACAAAACCAGGCTTGATTTCTGATTTTATGGTTGTTCAAGTTGGAGGAAAACAAAAAAGTAATATTGATACGAGGACTTCATCTGCATATAATGCATCCTCTTCCTCAGACAACCAGGATACTACCATGTCATCAGCTGCTTCAACTGCTGCAACTACAACCTTCACTGCACATTATGATCATAGCATGTAAACGTCAGTCTTCAATGATTTGTTCTTTCAATTATTTTATTTCATTTTTTGATGCTTGTTATGTCATGTAAATTTTGCAACCTTTCCAAGTCTATTAGAATGTTTTTTCTTTGGTGCAACCCTCCAAGATTAGGAAGTTTCGCCAAATGTACTATGTTGTAAATATGGACCAGCCTTGCATTCAATCATAACTTTGAAGACCTTTTCCCTTTTCCCCTTTCCCTGTGCATCTTGTGTTTATCTTTCTCTCTCTCAAAAACACAAATTCTATATACCATAAAGATTATTTTCAAGTACAGTTGCAAATAAATTCTCAACATTAGTCCCTAAATCTGCAATTCAAAATTGAGTAATAAAGTGGTGAATAGGTAAAATAATAAAGTATCTCATATCACTTGTGTAAAATAAGTTATATTCATTATATAAGATAACTAAAAGTAAGATCCTAATGAATAAAAAAAGCTCTAAACATAAATAATTAGGCATCTTAGTGTAAGCCAAAACCAAGCAAAAATAGTAGGGGAGCTTGTGGGGAGGGGATGAGAAATCCTTGCCTTTTGGTCACATGGATTGCTAAGATTCTTTAGTTAAGTTGATAAGTTCCAAATGGAGAATGGTGACAAGAATAAAGGCATCCACTTATTATGGGAGGTAGTTTACAACTTACAAGTTACAACTGGTGTTTTTAATGTTGGTATCAGTCGTTAAAAATGCATTTAATTCAGTGGAATATATTTATAGAATAAACAACATTTTGTGTTTAAATCAAATAGTAAGAATTTAGATGGAGATCCTAGACTGGTAATTGGATTAATAAATGACTCCAAATATGATTGAATTTTGATTTGATCAATGCATTCTTAACTACACATCATTCCATTCTTCACATACTATATTAAAAATATTAATTTTAACTAAATAGAGTAACAAAAGAATTTAAACAAGTTTTTATAAATCAATCAATAAAGTAATATAAAAAATGTTTTAAAGATTGAAGTCATGTATACTTAATTTTTTTTGGGTAAACTATTTAGTTAAGTCACTTTTTTTATCTATCAACCCAACTAAACTGTGTCCCTATAATACAACAAAAGTCACGTAGCATGGTTTAAGATAAACAAAAGAATTGCAGATTACAAGTTAGGTGTTGGGTCCCACTGATCATTATTAGACAACTCTCCAGCCCTAATCCACAAAGCAAAAGAAAATATTAATGAATGATGTCAATCTCTCTCCTCTATCTGCAACAAGTCTTCGCTCTTCTCCTAACCCCTTATAAAAGTTTTTGAAACTTTCCACGCACTCTCTTTTTCACGAGCAATCCCTGAAAAAAAGGCCAGGTTTCTCCCCAGCCAAAGCCAAGATTCTCCTCCCTGCCCTGTTGTAATCCCATTAAGCTTCTTTGCCATTTGCTCTGGTGACCCAACTCGCCTGGCGGTGCTTCAAGTTTCGGCCTTGATCTTCTTTTCCAGCCGCTCATTCTCTCTCTCTCGCTCTGCCACTTGCTGTTTAGGGTTGCCAGAGTTACAGGGTTGTCTTCAAGTTTGTTCCTTTAATGGGTTTTCTCCCTTTCGCAGTGCTTGGTTGGAACTTGGAACTGTTTAGTAAGAGGTCGAGTTTGCTAGTGCTGGTCTGAGATTTCAGTGGGTTATAAAAGAGGAATCCATTTTGTCAAAAAGGGGGATTTTATCTAGTAATTTATTTATTGCTTTGTGTTTTGCGCTTTTCTGAACACTAGCTGCTTTTTGGAAGCTTATTTACGAAGCAATTTGCCTTTGAACGAATGTGATTGCATTTAGTAGTTTCATGGACTTAAAGACTAGTCTGTTTTGATTCCATCAACAGTGAGTTTTTCTCTTTATGGATTTGGAGCTCTTGTTCTGGAGAAACCCGTGAATTGTCTTTTACGGAGTTTGGAGTAGCAGTGCTTATTTATTATTTATTTAATTTGTAATTTTTTTTTCTAGTGGAGAGTGTGAATTTGGGCAGATCAATGTTTTTTCTATTTTTTATTTTATTTTTTGTTTTATGGGCAGCATTGATGATTTAGCATCACAATCATTGAGATATATGGGGTATCGGATTCATGGTGATGGGAATCAATAGCAGCTTCTCTGGGATGAGGTTTCACTTCTAGTCATAGCCAGTGCCGCCAGGTTTCTGGGTATCTGAGAAGGCCTTGGTGATGGAGGATATAGGGTTGTTCAAACAAGGTTGGCAATGGCTTCGGTCGCAGAAGGATACTTGCTGGCGTGCCCCAACTGCCGTGAGTTGTTTCAGAGACAAAACAGCTATGTTTATCGAGCAGCATTGGCCGATGGTGTGCAGTGGGTGCTTCAGATTGGGGAAATTACTGCGGCTATCATTGCTTTATTGGAAAGACTGTGTTGTAAGGGGCTTTCAGTCGTTCATAAAGTTGGGTTCAGCGATGCTTCTCCTTATAATGTGGTGTTGCTTTCTTAGTTTGACCTCGATGCATTGCTTGATTTATGTACTTATTAGTATGGTATGTATTCATGTCAATCTGTCTAAAGCTAGCATTTCTGGGTTCTGATCTATGTTCGCGTTTTTAATATTTTTCATCTTCTTTAGTATTTTTCTATTTATTGAATTACTATTATCTTCAATTTCAATATAATAGCAGTTTACGATAGGGGCAGTTAGCATATAGTTTAGCGCAATAATGGATTTTAATACTTATAGCTGTTGGACTACTGTATAAGAAATTTATAGTAAAGAGTCTAAAGATAAACTTTGAAAAATGATGCTTAGATGTACAAAATGGGGAGTGTTTTTCAATAATTGGGAGATTGGAGAACTTTTAGAAGGGCGTGCAGTGTGGACCAGGCAATAAGTATAGTCCCCAACGAAGTTAATAGCATTAAATTTTAGAGAAGATTTAATTACATTGATTTTAATTGCTCTCCAGGGAATATACATTTGTTTTTTTTGTTGGCTTGGGGCCTTTCCCTTTTTTCCTTTGTCCTCTTTTGAAAATTTTCTTTTCCTGTTTCCAGTAATCTTGTGTCCATTGATTTGTTTACTGATGTCTTATTTGGTAGTTATATTTAGTCAAACGTTTCCTAATTTGAGTTCAAAACATTGAAATTTGAGTACTTGGTCTACCTGATCAGAGCCATTGTCCAGGCTTCAGAGATGGGCATTTGTAGGACTCTTCCCAGGTCCAGTATGTGAAAATTAAATGTCAATCTTCATGTACGTTGTTAAAATGTCTTTTTCCTTTTTGAATTTGATGCAAATTCAGTCCCTTTTGCCCTTTTCTTTGTAAATAATTTACAAGTTTGTTGGGGAGTGTACCTGTAAACTTTAATTAGTTGATTCTATTATTTTTTGTCCTAAAAAATGTTTTAACATCTTTTTCTTTTTGAAGAAAAACATTATTGTAAATTTTTGGAGTGGAATTTTTCTGGGTGGTGGAAACTTTTCAGGTTAGTTCTTTAGACTTGCATATAATGTCAGACAATTAAGTTAATTTGATTACTTACTTGCATGATACTTGTAAACACCTGATTTTGTTCGGGTAAATTTTAAAATTGTTGAAAAAATAACAAAAATCCGTCACGTTGTGACAATACTGGAGCTTTATGGTATAAATGGAGATTAAACATTTATCTGGAGCATTGAAGCTAAGCATGCTATGGTCTTATTGGTATTATCTAGTATTCTGTTCCCTATTCACGTACCCTTTTTACTTCTTAGTGGGATCCGCTCTATAAACATATAACCTTTTTGATACTATTCAACACTCAATTTTCACCTTTTAAATGGAACTGCATTCTTCAGATCCTAGTTTCTGTTTGCATTGCATTAGATGTTAGTTTAAGAGTAGGTTGCACAACAATAGAGATGGATTTCCACTAATTTAAAAGGGGACTCTCACTTTTAAGTGCTTTACTGGGTTATATCAGTTCAATTCAGTGGCATAATTTATCAGAGCAAATTTTATGATATTGCTTCTCACAGTTCAATTGAATGCTTCAGGGTGTTGCTGGAGCTGCTGTCCAATACTTGGGTTATACTCCTGGGCTTTTTATTGTAGGGCTCTTTGCTATCCTTATTTTGTGGATGTATGCTAACATCTGGATAACTGGAACATTGCTTATTGTTGGAGGTATGGTATTCTTTCTTGATCTTTGGATTTTAAGATGTATTCTCCTAATGATCAGGAAAACAGAGGAGAGGAAGCATGCCTGTTGTTCTATGGTCTTTTATAATGTACTCATTATTATTAGTCTGTTCACATTTATGAAAATATTTTTCAAATTTGTGTTCTTACTCCCAATTGCGTTACTTGATGCTATTTCCCCAATTGGCTATTTGTATTTTTCACTGGATGCATTACTGTGAGCTGAAATGTGTTTTTGGCAATCATTTGCATGAAATTGAGTTCAGTTGGTGATCTATAAGGACGATGATGGACTTTCTTGCTTTCTTAATATTATCTTGTGTTTTTTTTTTGTTTCCTATCCTGAGGTTTTTGTCTAATATACATGCAGGTTATTTATTCTCTCTAAATCATGCACGTTTGGTGGTACTAATGGCAACCATATATGCTTTATATTGTGTCAAAGTTCAAGTGGGATGGCTGGGTGTTTTTCTCTCTGTAAACCTTGCATTTTTCTCCAATGACATTTTGAATTTCCTGCTCCAATGGTTTGATAATGTGAGTGAAAGCTCGCATTCTGAAGAGCAGAAGCAATCAGAAACAGTTTTGGGAGATGACTTTCCTGAAGAGTGTGAATACTCTATTCCTACTGATGAATCTGAAAATTTGCATTCATGTAAATCATCCAGTAAACCTGCTGTTACCACATCAGTTGTTGATTGCCAGAAAGAGGTTTCTGCTACCAAAGTTGTTACAGTACAAACAAATTCAGTTGATGAAATGAGAAGAATATTGAATAGTCTGGATCATTATGAAGCACTTGGATTTCCTCGTCACAAGAAAGTAGATGCAGCAATTTTGAAAAAGGAATACCGGAAAAAGGTATATGTTTATTTGTTCTTTGGCCTTTTCTCTTCCTTTTATGTTTTTTGTTTCTTCTAATTCCCTCCACCGTTCATAAAATGTTCATTAATGCTGAAGCAGGTGTGGTTCATTAGTGTTATATAATGACATAGTGCAATAACATTGACTTGAGATATGTTTTGTTTACAAACCTACATACATTCTAATCTTTTATATGGAACATCCCATTTTGAAATTCATTTCTATTTAATGACGTAGGCAATGCTTGTTCATCCTGATAAAAATATGGGCAGTCCGCTAGCAAGTGAGTCATTTAAGAAGCTTCAATGTGCATATGAGGTAAAGTTTTATACACAGGTTGCAACATTGTAAGCTTCTCTTAGAGTTGAAAGATAAACATAAATGATTTTCTGTCAGTGGTTTCCACCATTCAGAAGGTCTTTGAAATTTTCAGGTTCTTTCTGATTCCACAAAGAAGCAAGACTATGATGAGCAATTGAGGAAAGAGGAATCCATGGCTAAAAGTGTCTGCCAGAAATCCCATGGTGCTTCACGTCAGGTAAATTTGATGATACCCTTGTACATGATTTTGGCATACTGTCTCTTAGCTTTCTCTATCTTTGGTCTGCAAAGCTTCTGAGGTTGTTCTTGTTTTGAGTTTAAAAGTCAAGGGAGTTTTGGTTGTCTTTTACACTATAGACATGGGTTACAAGTTCCAAGTCCCCCTTTTTTCTAAGAAAGAATTGTTCCTTTAAGTAATGCATGGTGGTTGATCAGTTCCTTTATTTGTCTCGACACTTATCTCACAAGATTTATTTGTTCTGATGCAAAACAAATTTCCCTCCAGTTTGCCAATATAACCGTGGAAGACAAAATTTAGCTATGTTTTCTCAGGAATGTTCATCTTTCATTTTGTTTCATTTATTCGTTTTCATTGTTAGTCCTTTGCATATACTCAAGCCTGGTGGGTTTAAACAAATGCTATTGGATCCATTGACTATTAGCTTTAGAACTGTTACAAACTGAAAGCTTCCCCATCTCAATGCCACTGTGCTTGTGACTGGCCAAATAGGATCTGACTATTTCAACGTAAGAGTCTCCACCATGTCTCACACTTATGGCCCAAAATCAAAATCGTCCGAATCTTTTCTAGACATAAATAAGCCTTTTCTTAACTTTACTGTAAACCATAATACGACCTTCACTGTGTTTCCTGCCATTGTCTGATCACTGTAATGCTACCAAGGCTACTGTTATCTTTATCTTCCCCGTCAAGTTGAAAATCCAATTTCCTTTTCTCTTCTGCTATTTTTCAAATATGAGAGAGCACACACAAAAGACTCTGTTGATGGATTTCGTGATATTGTAGAATAGGAAAGAATAACAATTAACTTGGAAGTTATGGTTACATTTACTTGGGAACCATAGAATATTTGTTGAGTTCACCATATTTGAATGAAAAACATTCTGGCATAGTGGGGTTAAGACGGAGAGAGGGTTTGTTTGGTTAGCAAAGTCACCTCTTTCTCATGATAACTTGCCTTCAGGACAAAGCCATATAGTTATTTCTGAGTGTACTTAGGTAGCTTAGTCTCTTTGTTAAATGAAGACTTTTATTAGGAAAGTAATGATTGTGCTGGTATTCCCTGCAGGATAATCCAGATTATCGTTCTGAAGAATCGAGGCGTATACAATGTACCAAGTGTGGCAATTCACATATATGGGTATGCACTAATAGAATTAAGGCAAAGGCAAGATGGTGTCAGGTTAGATTTTATTCTTTACATTATAATTATTAATTCATTCCCTCCCCCACTTTCTCTTGCATGCTTGCTTTATTTTATTTAGCTTTGAGGTTTCACTTTTCACAACTTCTCTGGAAGCAGGACTGCTGTCAGTATCATCAAGCCAAGGATGGAGATGGATGGGTTGAGTACAGAGGTTCTTTGGTTTTTGACAGGCCTCAAAAGGTAATTCCTTTATAGCAAATATTTTTCTCCTCATCATTTTATTTAGTTTTTGTGCCATTTTGCTGAGCGTGGTTTCTTGTCTTTATAGATGGAGATTCCACGTGCTTTTGTTTGTGCAGAGAGCAAAATTTTTGATGTGTCTGAATGGGCCATCTGTCAGGTCAGTGGTTTCTGCATATGGAATTTATTGATCTAATTATAGTGCAATTTTACCTGACTTGGTACTTCATCTGAAATTTGAAAAATAGAGAGAACAATGTCTATCTAGGAATAACGAAGGTAAAACATGTCGATATGCACTTGCAGGGTATGCATGGCAAAGGATTAACATGATTGAAAATGAGTTAGAATCATTGTGTACTTAATTGGTAAGAGAATATAGGGGATGGAATGAAAATCTTGTGGCTACCATTTACAGTCCACTTTTTAAAATTTTTTCGTACCCCAAAATGGGATGAACACAAGTTAAGAGTTTAAACAAAACAATTTTCAATCATTTCATTTTCACCTTCTCTACCAAGCATGCAAAAGTGGAAATCAAAATCTTTTCATTCCTTTCCATTTTCACCCCTTTCATATTTCTACCTCTCCTATCAAGTGTACATCAGAGTCACATCTGGTAAAATGGGAATGCTGCTCTATTAGAGATGATATATATCGGGTTTAGATTATGCTTTTTCAGCAGTGTTCTAGAATTTTTGTTATTTTTGGGGGAGAGGGGAGGGGGGTTGTTGGGATCTTAAACCAAATCTTGTAAATTCCAGGCTTCAGAAAAAATTCCTAGGCAATTTACCAAATGCAAGAACTACTCCGGTTTTCAGTAAATATACATCTTGGTGCATTGCAACTGACTGATTTACATGACTGTAGCATTTAGGTTGTTGGTTGATAAGGATGCTGCTGCAAAACAACAGAATTCTATCTGAGAAATATTGAATCTTTAGAATTAGGGATCCTCTGATAAGGTTAGGGGTTCTTTGTAGAACCTTTGTTGGATATGAGGCAATATATAATACCTGTTGCTTTATGTTGGGATCCTGCTACAAGGGTTAATTTGAGTGTTGAAAAGGAATCTTTAACTTCAAGAATTTTTTATTTTATTTTCACTCCTCTTGTAGCTGGTGTCTTACTTTGTTCCATGCAGGGAATGGCTTGTAGGCCTAACACCCATAGACCAACCTTCTTTGTGAACATGGTTGGCTTGGAGAAAAGCCCACGTTGTAACTCAAGCAGATTCCCATGGGATTTGGATGCTGAAATGATGCTGGATGAAGATGAAGAGGCATTCGATCAGTGGCTTCAGCAGGCTCTGGCCTCCGGTCTCTTTTGTGAGACCTCCAAACGCCGGAAGAGCTGGAGTCCGTTCAAGTTGCATCAAAAGAAAGGGAAGAAGCAATGGAGAAGAACATCAAGCTGAGGTATGTAAAGAAAATACAGTTAGTTCATTGCCCATCTCCAAGGGATTGATGGAGTAAATATCTTGTAGAGTTAAGTGATGGATTGCTGAGATCAAACAAACAGGGATAGCTTGCAACACTCAATCAAGGTGCCTTGTCTAGTCAAAGAGACGAGAGTGGTGGGTAAACTTATCAGATTCATGGTTGGCAAGTAGCTCTAGCCACTTCCCCCATACCCCAATATTGTTGTAAGGCATTGAAAGCGCTAGAGCCCTGGATTTTAGTCGTTGCCCTTATTGCGCATTTTGGTTCCCTAGGTTCAGAAAACCGAGCATAAGCTGGTTTACATTGATCTGTGGCTTAGTAGTGCATTGTTCCGAGAAGGTAGTTTTTTTGAAGGTTACTGGGGACCACTTTTGGTCCTTTGTAAATACTTGCAAATAAAAATTACTGATTTGCCTTCTCACTTCCAATATTCATATTACAGCTTATGATGTCTCTCAAGTATTCGTTTCAACCACTTGTCACCGGTGCCCTCCCAGTTAGATGCAAATGGCATTGTGATTGGCAAACAGGCTTTGCTTCATTGGTAGCATGAGATGTGTATATAGAGATATTAACCGACTAAAGTTGCCACCACCGGTTAGTTCAGGTCGGCAGGAGAGTGGAGGTTTGAGTAAAAGTTTCGCAAGTTCAATCTCTACTTGTGAATAGGAATGAGACCCATATTCATATAAAAGTATTAGGCTTATTTTCATGGGAGTTACTCCCATAACGTTCCATTTTAAATGGGATAATTGGAGAGTTAATATATTTATAAAAAATAAAATTTTTTAATTTTTTAATAATGATAAATTAATTATATGTTTAAAAAAATTTTAAAAAATAAATATAATTCATAAATTCAAAAAAAAATATTGAAAAAAAAGAAACTAAGCCACTGTTTTTCTATTTTTCTTATTTTTTTGTTAATTTTTTTTGTTTATAATAATTTTTTTATTTAGAGTATTTTTCTTGAAATTTTTTAAAATGTTTTTACTTTTTCTTCAAAATTTTTAATTTTTTAAATGTATAATTTTTTTATTCTTTTTAAAAAAATTTTAAAATTTATAACTAATTTATTATTATTAAACAAATTAAAAATGAAATAATTTTTTTTAAAGTTATCGTCCCATTTGAGAGGGTAAGATAGTAATTTCATAAAAAAAATTAAAAAATTTCAAAGAAAATATAAAAGCATCTTAATTTTTTTAAAAAAACATCATAAATAATACAAAAAAAAAGGTAGGATAAATTAGTTGAAGAATGTATTATTTGGGAACGGTAGATAGTTCCCCTATTTTCATATTTATACTTAAGTGGGTATCAAACTTAAGATATATTTTCATCTTAATTGAATCTTTAACTGCTTAGACCTAGACTCATTTACTTGGAACATTTTAGATTGAACAATTTTTTTTAATACTTAGACTTATTTATCTAAATTTATTTATATAAAATTTAAATCACAAGAAAAAACCTCAAATTAATGTTAATTAATGTTACTAATATTTTATCTACGACAAATTATCAAATTATAAATCATATTTTGACTTTAAATTAGCAATAGAATAACATATATATTATGAGTTTGGGGA
>JASKGM010000005.1:10356203-10383622 GCA_034509205.1 Ceratonia siliqua
GCCCGACCCGGCCTGTTTTTCTTGTAGCCTGAGGAGGGCCAGGCCGGGCCAGCCCGTTTTGACAATGCTACTTCCATCCAACTAGCTCTCCGTGGAATGGGAAATTAAACCACGGTTCTTATGGATGAATATCAATTTTAATACCTTATCTACACTTTGAAACTTTTTCCAAACAATATGATCATCAAGTTATATATGGTTTTCTTGTTAATATATAGGAAATTTTATACTTTTTCACCTTAATCTTTAGTTGTCATTGTAATATCTTTCCTAATATATTAATTATAACACATTTCACAATAAATTATCATAATTTAGCTAAATTATCCTATACTGTTTAATTAAGTGTTAAAATTAAATGTTTTAATTAATATGAACTAGTTATGTAATTAAAAAAATTTGATAAAAATAAAAAATTATAACTTTATTATACGAAATAACACAAATATCCTAAAAATAAATGAGATAAAATTTTTAATTAAAATTTATTTTTAGGGGTAAAAATAAATTTTAATTAAAGATTTTATCTCATTTATTTTTAGGATATCTGTCTTATTTTACATAATAAAGTTATAAAAATAAATTTTAATTAAAGATTTTATCTCATTTATTTTTAAGATATTTGTGTTATTTTGCATAATAAAGTTATTATTCTTTATTTTTATCAAGTTTTTTTTTTAATTATATAACTAGTTCATGTTAACTAAAACCTTTAATTTTAATACTTAATTAAATGGTATAAGGTAATTTGACTAAATTATGATATTTTAGGGTGTAATGTGTTATAATTAATAAATTAGGAAGGAGATTACAATAATAACTAAAAATTAAAGTGAAAAATGCAAAACCCCCTAATAAATATTTGTGTTTTCGGGCCAAGATCTCAAGAATGATACATTTTAATATCAAATAGTTAGGTTTTATTGTTGGATTTATTGAAAATAATAAAGCTGTGTTTCATTAATTATAAACACATATTTAACTAAAGGTGCGACAATAATTGTCTTGCAAGAGAGACCAAAGTGTGAAACCAAGTTATAGTCAAAATATGAAGCTTGAGTTACTGTGTCCTAATTAACATACAATTAATTATAATTTTAAGTGTTGTATAAGGGTGAGGCAATCCTCACTTTCTAAAACACTTTTGAAATGATGAGTTAAACTCATTCCGAAATTCATCATAATATCAGAGCTGGTAACCAGAGATTAGGAGTAGGACATATGTCAAGCACAGAGATGGTCATACCTCCGTTAAGTAGTGTACTAGGTTCATTCTCTTCGATCGTGAGGGAGGATGTTGGAAGTTACACATTATCTGAATAAGGTCATTCAGTGTTGTATATAATGTTAGGCCCACCGAAATTAATCAAACAACACATATATTTATAGTTCCATCAAGAAATAAATGAAAAATGTTTAAATGAATTTAAAGATGAATAATTATGCATTTGATGTGGGATGGCGCGATTTTCAATATTCTAAGGAGGAAAGATTAATCAGTAGAATTCATTCTCTTCTCTTGTATAGCTGCATGATATGTAATAACAGGTAAAGGGAATAAATTGAACAGGGGAAAAAATCACAGAAATTCAGAAGTATAAGGAAAAGGGAAAAAAAAAATCAGACTTCTAAATGTTAAATTCACAAAAAGATAGTGATTTATCTTGTATAGTTGATGTTTTGCCTTTAATAATTTCAAATTCTAAAACTTTTAGTGATTTCTATGATATTCATGTTGTATTATTTTTACAATACAATTAGGGTACTTTTCTTAATAAGAGCTCTTGTATTAGCCATAAGATAAAAGGGCGTAAAAGTTGTTAGAGATTGGGCTTTCTCCTAACAACTTAACATTTTGAGATGAAATAATTCTTGACATGATATTATTGTGATTAAGTGATTAGGAGTTCAATCATTTCCATATGTCCTCATTTCATATAATTTAATTAAAATTTCAACACAAAATTTGGTATGCTTGTGTTTATCTACACTTTAAGCCTACAAATGATCCTCAATAAAAATAAGTAATTTATATATATATATATATATATAAAACACTATTTGTGTTCAATAAACGATATAGAGGATTTTTGTAATATATTCCATCTGATGAGTATATTAAGAAATGAATTAAATATAATATAGTAATGATTATAATAATTATAAAGAACGAGAAGACAACACTTAAATTTGTCTTATAATTTAGCTACAGCTATACAAAGGGAAGTCAGATATCTATATATATATATATATATATATATATAAAAGACGTACCCATTTTCAATCTTCAAATGATGCTTGTCCTATTAAAGTTTTATATAATCAATTAGGTGTTTTTCTACCATGGCAGTATCTAAATCAGGAAGCCAGCCATGGAAGGAAGAAACAGTATGATTTTAATGAGAATAATGACGGTGGTGATGATATTAGGTCAAGTGGAGGAAGCTGATAATCTCATATTGGATCCCTCTTTATGTAAAGCTAAGCTAGGAGAAATGAAGCAATACTGCAACAACTATTGTACAGTGACGATCCGAAGATACAAGCATGTTCCTCGTACTCTGCGGGAAACTCTGCGACAAGCCTGCCTCATAGTGTGCAAGACAAAAGAAGTAGACCAACATTGCCACAAGTTTTGTATAAATTATATTATAGAGCGGTCTGGCCGTTACGGTAGGGAGTTTGATCAGTGTATGATACAATGCCACGACGATCTCCACTTTCACTAACTTTGATCAATCTCTTCTGTCCAATCTAATGTTTCTTCCTCTGTCATGAAGCATGGAGATTAGGGATTATCATTTGTCCAAGATATATAATAATGTACTGCTTCTGTGTTTATTGCATTGGTTAATTATTTATGTTTGTTCACTGTAAGAAAATTTATTATTTGTAATGAAAAATACGTTTCAATTTCAAAAATACACAAATAAAGCAAATAAATGCTGTCATTACTGCTCTTTTTTATTTATGATTTATATAATTTTCATTGAAGTTTAAACTTTCAATTATATATAGAGACAAATAGGCATTAGTAACCCTAATTAAAATACCTTTACCATTTTCTCCCTAATTAAAATACCTTACTATGCTAGTTCTATAATTTTTTTATATATAATTACGTTTTACATTCTCTTTTATTAAAATTAATATTAAAGTTTTTGAAATTAAATAATATGCATATATGTGGGTTTCTCGTTTATTCAATGTTTTATGTTATTTAACTAAATAATTTAGAAAGAGAATTGTTGACTGCCATACTTAATTTACTCTGATTGTTTTTTTACTGATGATATCACATTAAAACTTTTTAAAATAAATACTAATATACACATGAAGAGAAATTCTTATATAATCATATTTTATACCATATCAGTCATAAAACATTCAATAACTATAAGTTGTGTGAACATTTTAAATGAAAAAAAATGAGTCTCACCTGAATCCTACAATACATTATTAATTCTATCTCATTTAAAATATACACATAATTTATATTTATTAAATATTAAAGAATGACATGGTAGAATATATGTATATATGTAAGAATTTTTACAACATTAATTGCAGATCATGCATATAGAAAAGTTTTTGGCCTTATTGCAAATAGAGGAATTTCAGAGAACACCAATATTCCAGAGATAATAAAAAGTATCCATAAATCTATATCCAAAAAACAAAGTCCATATTTAACAGCTGATGCCTATTCTTGCATAGGAGCTAATCATCATTCTTCAGCAAAGAAGAATAATTATTTGAATTTGTTAATTTGAATGAAAATTGCACCTAATTAAGACCTCGTTTTAACCCACCTAATCCTTACCACTTAAGTTATACCTAGGTGATTACTGCATAATATAGCAATTTTCCACATTAATTGTTCTCACACAAGGACAGAAAATTTAAAGCCAAGAATGGGACTTGCTAGCTTGAAATCTCCAGTAAATTTTAGAGTTTAAAATAATGAAATTGGTCTTATAATGCATATGGCTAAGTAATGTTGTCTAATTGTTTGACTTTTTTATCAAAAGAATTTGTTGTTTTATCGTTTAATTATAACCATGAATAGCAATCTAAAAGTAAATGAGGCCCTTTAATAGTAAGTACTAGCTAGAGCAATGATCATGTGGCTCAATGGTACTAATTAAAGCCAATTCTAAGATTGAAGGTAGCCAGTTCAAACGTGGTTGTAACTAAATTTAACAACAAAAAGTACTAGACTAGGCCTACTATGCCTCTTTCTCCAAATTTCCAGATCATTGCGCTGCTATACTACAAAAAAGTACTAAACTGTTCTAAACTTTTTCTTTAGTCATTGATACTTTGGTCATTTTGGTAAGATACATTTTTCTTTTTCTATGTACGACAGCTGGATCGATTATTTAAAAATTTCCTTCAATTACTTGATTATTATTCCTTCATGAACCTAGAAAGTAGCGAATAATTCAAGAAAATAGAAAGGAAAACAGTCATATATATATGCAGAAGAATACTTAATTTCCCCAATCTTAAAATAATAATATCCAACCAAACCAATTAATATAACCATGAAAGAAAAACAAAACGCGAAGAAAACCTACCCAATTGCAATCTCCAAATGCTCTTTTCCTATTAAAACATTAGCACATATACAAATGAAAAATCTATATGTAGACATGCTGAGAATTAAAGTATATATACACAGTTCTATATTCTAAGCTAGCTACACCAGTAATCAACATGGCCATGGATGGAAAGTGTATGATTATGAAGCAAATCACAGTATTTACAATGATGAAGTTGTTAATTATCATGTTTGCAGCTCAAGTGGAGCAAGCTATGCTAGCTGATAATGAGGCTTCTAATCCCATTTTGCTTCCCTCTGTTAGTGAAACTAAGAAAGCCGAAATAGAAGAATTCTGCATAAACTACTGTACACTGAACGGTAGAAGATATGGACATATTCCTTGGCCTATTTGTCAACGTTACCACGGTGGGTGTCTCACGGTGTGCTGGGCAATAGAAGTAAAAAAACAGTGCAACAAGTTGTGTATAAAATATATTATGGAACGTACAGGCCGTTTTGGTCATGAATGTGATACCTGTATGAATCAGTGCCATGTGGAGCTGCTAGGTCCTCCAGAAATGATTGGCCAAAAGAAACATTAATTAATGCTATACCTTCTTCATAAACTTCCTTCCTTGTACTTGTTTCCGTTCAAATTTTGAATGGGATTGGTAAATAATTGAAACATATTTTATTAATTATATACATTTTATGATACATATTTTACTCCGATACTTGTAATTTACTGGACTTGGAGTTGTAAATGTGCACAAACACTGAGCAACTCACATCATGATGCCTTTTTTACGTACAAGAGCTTTGCACTCTCTAAAACAAATATTAACCTTTAAAGAAAATGCTTGAACATGATTTGTGGCTATTCTTTGTTATCTCTTTCTTCTTCAATTTCATTAATTACTGTTTTCTTTGATAAATTTATTTACTGTGTTTTTTAATTCATCTATTTCTAACTAAAATATTTAATATCCATCATTTATTTCTACAACAGCACAATCGATGTAAAGCCAATCTCTAAAGGAAGAGGTCTACGGATTCGATTCTCCATTTCTCAGACTTACAAAGGCTAACCTAACAGTTGAAACCATCACTTGTTTAGCCAAAAATAATTTTCTATAACAAAGAAACATTAATACAAAATTACAAACATAACCTTTTTGTTTTAATCTTCAAAGCATTATTGTACAAAACCCTCTTGTTATAAGAATTATTATATAATTACTTTGAGTTTCTAAAACTTCCAAAACATATTAGAATGTCTAATATGGGTGGCAGCAATGCAGTCTCACCTTCCACCTCTCCTTTTTTTTTTTCTTTTTTGATATTAATTAATTGTTTCTTATGTCATGTATTTTTTTGAGAATATTTTAAAATGCTTTTGTATTTTTTTACTTAAGGAAAACTAAATTCTAAAAAAATTGTTGAATGAACAATACGAGAACTATAAAAACTCTTCAAAAAAATTAAAATGTTTCAAAAAGCTTTCAAAAAAATACATGAGGTAGAAAATATCAATTAATATAAAAAGAAAAATGGAGGTAAAAGGTGAAAGTACTATGCTACAGTTCCAAAAATGGAGTTCTTAGCAAAAGCCAATATTGTATGAGCCTTACTATTCTACCGTCCCAAAATATAAGATAAGTTTAAAATTTTTTTAAAAATAGATTTTATTTTTTTTGAAAATTTTAAATTTTTTTAACAATAATAAACTAATGATAAATTTTAGAAAAATTTAAAAAAAAATCAAAACAATCAAAAAAAATTCAAAAAAAATATAAAATCATGTCAAAAAATTTCAAAAAAACTACTATAAATAAAAAACTAATAAATAGTATAAATAAAAGAAATTAATCAAAAAAATAAAAAATAAATTTGGAGGGGGGACTGTAGCTTAGTCCCCCCATATTGTATATAGGAGTTTCTATTTAGTAAGTAATCGTTAGAATAAATTATAAACAGTTTTTAGCCAAGAATTTATCAATTAATAGTTTATTAATTAGAGGACTCAATGATGGAATCAATGGAACAAAATAATACAATCATATAAATAATATACTAAAAAATTTAACGTGATTCAACTTTTAACAAAGGTTATAAATATGGCAAACAATTTTAATGAAAAACAGATATGTCATGTTTATCTTTTTGTTTTCATTTATTTTTGACAATTTGGAAGAGGTGAATACTTTGTTTGATTAAACTAAGAACACCATATTTAGAGAAAAGAAAAATATATATAGAATAAATACGTATCTATGTCCTCTAGGCTATTATTTAGTTAACCAAAAGAACAATGTTTAGTATTATATATATATATATATATATATATATATATATATATATCATGAACAAAAAGGAAAACGTAAAAGCAAACCCAACCCAATTGGCCAATTGTAACCTCCAAATGCTCTGTCGTATTAAAATAATAATCGTATATGGATAATATATCAATATATAATATAAGCGCCACTGATAGAAATAAAGGAGTGATTATGAAGAAAATGGCAGGTGGATTAACCATGAATATAATGTTGTTGTTATTGGTTCTGGTTTTACTTGCAGCTGCTCAAGTATTAGAAGCAGATAATAATGGTGAGGCATCTGGAACTAAAGAAGTAGTACCCATTTTGTATACGAAGATCGTGTAGCTAAGAAAGCAAAGAAAGCAGAAATAGAAAAATACTGCGAAAAGAGTTGTCAAGAGTCCACACAAAAACTAAGGCATCTTTCTATTCATTGGCGTCAACCTTGTTATTCTGGCTGCCTCATAATGTGCCCCACTAAAAAAATAGCAAATCATTGCAAGAAGTTTTGCTCAAAATATGATAAAACAAATTGATTCAGAATTACGTAAACCTAAGGAGTATAATTTATGTATGCAACAGTGTCATTTGGAGATCCACATAACTCCTTTATAAACTGCCTTATTATATATTATTTACCTTGCAAGCTCCTTGAGCTTGTCCTTAGGAAATATGAAGTACACTGTTGATTGGTTATGTAATTTTTAAATCTAGTGTTTCAGATTAAATATAATAATTCGGTTTAATTCCTTTTCTTTCCCAAAGTTTTCTGTTTAGTTTAATTAATTTAAACATGTTTTACTAATTGTGAATAGCGGATTATAAGGTATTGAAAAATATAAAAAGAACAAAGTATATATGAAATATATATACGAGCAGTATTCTTTTTGGAATCAAACCACACTAGGAACTTGTCAATCTGTTGTATCGTGTATTAATTATTAATAATTATTGCACAAACTTAATATTTGAAAATAATTAATAAAGAAGAATAAGAAAACATGGAATAACTAAAGAGTATACAATGGCATATTGTTTGAAGTGAAAATAAAGGAGGAAAAAAGGGAGAGAATATTAGATAAAAGAAGAGGAATTTTTATCAAGAGAGGAGATTCTTCAATTCAACTGTTATCCTCATTTGCTTGATTTCCTTCGGAAATTGATTCAGTCATGTTAGCAAAGTCATATAATTGTATTATGTTAGTATCGTGGTCGTTCATTCACTTATGGAAGGTTACTATTTGTTTGACAAACTACACATACTTTATTCACCGTGACTTTTTAAAAGTTAATGAACGGTCTTGATGTTAACATGATGGAATCTGAATCCAATTTCCTTCTATCAAATTTCTTTTTTTTTTTTTTTTTGAGGAGATTGGCTTTCTTTACTTGCTTTCACACACCAAATACAGTAGCTAGTAAATACATGAACTCACATTGTAGGTACCAATCATTGAACTTAAACACTAAGAAAATATCATATTATTTTCAATGGAGAAGAAGGATATGAGCGACAGAATGAGGAGAGATGAGATTCGTAAAAGTACGCAAAGTGATTGGATACGTTTAAGTAGCTTACAATAACATGTTGATTTAAATAGTTATATAAACCGATTTGATTTTAAGAACTTCTTTATATCCAATAGCAAGTTCTAGGAAACCGATGTCCCCAACAGTTTGATAACGAAACCATCCTCACTTCCATGTTGATTGATCTTTTGGAAGGTTTTCATCCATTTATTCTGCCTTTTGCGTGTGATTTCCTTGATTCTCTATATTTCTTATAGATCGTAATTTTGATCTATCCAACAATTTAATTAATCAAAATGTATATTATCACGTTAACAATGTATGTCAGATTTAAATAAATTGATTATTCATAAAACTAAAATTAAATAATTATCAATAATTTATTATATGTTAGTTATACATTGTAAAATTGAAATATCTTATATATAGAATACTAATAGTGTATAAATTAATTTATAAGCATTGAAATATAGTACTAAATCTTTAAGTGTTCATTAGTGCCTCAAAAAGATTCCAAGAGACAATTTATCATACTTGGAAGAGCTCACAGACTTTTTCTCACCAAAACTCAAATAAATTTTTCAGTCTCCACCTCATCGCTCCTTTCCACTTATTCCTTTTACCTTTAAGAGTTTGTGAGATCTGTGAAATAAAAAAGTTTGTAAGAGTAGACTTACTCTACTTGAAAATATTGTATAAAGATTCTATTTTTAAGTATTGAAAACGTATTGAAGGAATCTATACTCAGTACTTTCTGTCATTTAATAAAACAAATGCGATATTTTAAAGGAAAGGAAGAAGTCTCTACCAAAAGCTTGAGTACCCTCGTGTGCTGAATATTTGATTAAATTTTGTAATGTTTTCATACATTAATAATAAATACCCTCAAAACATTTTTCAGTGTTGGATATTATTTATTTCTTTGCTTCTTTACATAAAAGAAACTACGACAGTTAGAAGAGAAAGAGAGAAAAAGAACAGGAAAAGAAAGAGGAGTAGAATCAATATTAATTATGTGTACTGTAGGCTACAAAAGAGTTAAACAGCCAAAATACCAACTTTTATAGTATCGTATATTCAACAAAAGCCATTATCGATCAAACAAAACGTAAAAGAGAAACCTACCAAATTGCAACCTCCAAAGGCTGCTTATCATATTAAATATTTGCATACATTCAGATATATAAATACGTGATGAAAATTTATTAGTGTCTACATCAATTCTACTCTACACTTACATTTTGGTAACAGTAATAAGCCATGGACAGAAGAAGTTTGATTCTGAAGCAAATTGCAGCGTTTACAATGGTGGTGTTGCTGATAATGCTTGTTTCTGCAGCTCAAGAACTGGAAGCTGAGAATGAAGGTAAGGCTACTACTGAGGATGAACCACCCATTTTGTCTCCCTCAGTTCGTGAAGCTAGGAAAGCAGAAATAGAACAATTATGTGACAAGCATTGTACGGAGCACAATGCAAAATATGGACCTATTCCTCGTCCAGTTCGTCAACCTCTCCGATCTGCCTGCCTCACAATGTGCAGAACAAAAGAAATAGACAAACATTGTCGCAGGGATTGCTTAAACTATACCATGCAGCGTGGTTTGGGTTATGGTAGAGAATATGACATTTGTATGAAAAGATGCCATTTGGAGCTTCACCTTCATGAACTTTTTTAGTTGTTTTCTCTGCTGTCAAAGGTGCTTGAGGATTCTTCTCAATATTCTTCACTATATAAGTACTGGTTTTCAGTAGGGGAGAACTCAAGTATACTAATTAGGTCATATTGTTGGTTTTCACTTGCCTCCATTTTTATCATTCCAAAACACATTTATGTTAATTAATTTTAATCTGTTGTTTTGTTTCACTTTACGTCTATACACCAGTTATAATATACAATTTTAATAACTTGGTATGTTCCATTAGCTTTTTCCATAAACTTCTTTTCTATGCAATTGACAAATTTTCAGAGTTCAAATGCAACCCAGTTTAATTAATGAAAATAGGCTCATAGAGAAAACGTGTTCCAAATAATACTTCCGAGTTATTGAACAATTAAAGGATTATAAAATTAGAGGGATACTTTAGTGAAATGACGCCATAATGAGATTGAGGGCACTAAAGCCTTTGGCTGCCAAAGAAAGCTTCTTCGTTTTTTATGCTAATAATTTTTTGATTAATGCAAAAGACAATCAAAATCAATAAAAAAAAAGTTACACAACAAGCATTCCAAGTTATTTAGACTCTGTTTGGAAGAGTTTTTAAAAATAATTTTTTTATTTTTTTATCTTGCGAGAACAAAAAAATTCATTTGAGTGAATATTTTCATCAGTTGTTTTTAAAAACTATTTTTAAAAATAGTAACTAGAAAACAAAAAAAAACAAAAATAATTTTTTTATGTTTTAACTTATTTTCTTCATCTATTTTCTAAAAAACACAAAAAATAACTAATAAAAAATATTTTTACCTAAACAAGTTTTTATTTTTTTGTTCTATAAAACTATTTTTTAAAATTATTTTTAAAATAATAAAACAAAAACTATTCCAAACAGCTATTAACTATTATATATTATTCTCTTCTACCTCCCATTCCTATTCAAGCCTTCTCGTCAGAGAGACTTTAACAAAATTTATACTGATTTTTGTTCTTGGTTCTACAGTGAAGGAGCGCGCTTTTGTTTGATTTGGTTGTTAAAATTAATTAAACTTGTCAATGCGTTTTCTTTGGGTCTTTTTGGTCTGTATTTGCCAGACCCACATCATTTCTACATTTCACAAATTGTAGAGATACCCATTGCATTATAATAGTGTTTCCACTTTATGCTTTTTATGTACCACTGATTACAACTTTATTCTTTGATTGATTTGAAACTTCAAGAACTAATTTTTATCTATTTAGTGAATCCATCTAATTACCCACCAACCCAAATAGCAATAATTTATCCCAAAAAAATCATGCATGGCGAAAAAACCAACTCTTCTTTAAACTGGTAACCTGTTTTAGAATAACAATTTATTGTGAACATAAAGCTATATATTAATACTTTGAATAAGCCTCTTGCAATATAAGAGGCTTCATTATTAATTTATTATCAGTTCAGCTACTAACTACAGAGTAGCAAAGAGAGTAACAATGGTGTTTTCATTGTTAATTTGCTGAACATGAAGTTGATGGCTTCCGATCTCTCTCCTTCCAAATTTCTCCAGTTGCCTACCACATTCTTTTTCTTCACACCAAGTAGAGGAAAAACAAGATTGCCATCATTCTTATAATGATCCGCCTTGGAGAGTTAAAGGATCTTACTGTTGGATGTGCATGGTTCTTGCGACTTGGAAAATTTCCTCAAGAGCTCATATCGTTTCAGAAGGCGAAGGTTCAAAAAATAACAGAATTTGCAGGGCTTTTGGATAAGTACATACATTCATTTTCATCTTAGTAAATGATTTCTAATAGGCAGTATCATCTGATGTTCAGTGGCAACTCTAACCTTCGGTGATTTCAGTATAAAACGCACACTACTTGCCCAAAAACTTATGTTGCCTATAGCTTCATTAACGTTAAATTCTCAACAAACTTAAAACTGGCAAGACCCTCCCCATCACTAATTTCCTTCTTAACAGTGTTAAGAGTTTAGACAAGACCCTCCCTATCACATGCTACAGTTCAACAAGGCATTTGAGTTTTGATGCAACGGGGCTTTTGTTTAAACTAACAAAAACCAAATCCGAAAACCCAATAAAATATAATGGAACAAATAAAAGCATCAAAATTAACATTGCAAAAGAACAATAGATACTAGATAGTAGTCAAATTAAAAACATAACCATAATTATGCATATAGGAATAAAACTCGTTCTAGGAGAAAAACCTCAGATGAAACTGTTTACACCTTCCTGAAGCTCAGTTCTTTCCACGGCTTTTTACAAAGGAGTTGTGTGATAACAGTTTCTGGCCAGGAGTTAAGCGGTCACCCTGCAAGAAACATAAAAGTTAAGCTGCAAGAAACTTCCACATCCAACAAAAATGAAACATCATAATCTAGAATGCTACATCATTAAATTGCCAAGCCTTGTCACATCACAATGGTCTTCTGTAAGTATGATGAAACTGAAAGCTCATTCTAGATATTAGAAGAAAGCAAGCTCATATCTTTCAAAAAAAACATAAAAACCTACAGTTAATGATTTGGATTTTAGTTCTCTTTTGCTAGGTGGCTCAGACTGGGTTCACTCTTGCTGCAAGTTCATTTCATTAATGATTCAGATTTTTGTTCAATAATTTAATAATCTATAAATTTATTCACACAACAATATAACCAATAACATCCTTGACAGGTTGACTGACTCTAAAATTCAATTTTAATATTGTAAGTCCTAGTATGATCAAACAAGTAAAAACAGTTTAACACTTTAACTGCATTTACAAACCTTGCACAAGGATGCTGCCGATTCAGACTCCACAGTTTGCACTGGAAGATGTCCAAGCGACTGGAAAGAATCCAAGGCATCCAAAGTCAGCTGCCACCCACAAAAAGCTACAGTACCCACACCAGAACTGGAGCAAGGACTATCACAACCCGCCGCAGCAGCAACATCCCCATTCACCCAAGGACAGTAGTCATTATGTTGTTTAATTGGATCAAATTCAACACCTTCTCCATTACAGTCTCTATTATCAGTTCCTGAACATAAGAACCAAGAGCAATATTTAATGCACAATAAAAAAAACTGTCAGAAAAGGGTGGCAGGCAATGATGTTCAGTTTTACTAGACAAATAATTCAGTATATTTTGCAACACTTTTCATGAAAGAATTCCACAATAGGGGCAGCATAAATAC
This sequence comes from Ceratonia siliqua, assembly GCA_034509205.1. Taxonomy (NCBI): domain Eukaryota; kingdom Viridiplantae; phylum Streptophyta; class Magnoliopsida; order Fabales; family Fabaceae; genus Ceratonia; species Ceratonia siliqua. Next base: position 10,369,439 of record JASKGM010000005.1, read on the forward strand.
AGGTCATCAGCAGCACATGAACTCAACAAAAAATGTTAGATATGGTGTTTAGTGTGATTAAGGGTTTTATTGTAACATTCAAATTTTCATGAAAAAAAAAATTTAACTTCCTCCTCCTAGCCCCTCCTGACCCCCACAATCTAGATGGAACTGATTTTAGGCTGTTAAAGGGGGAAAGGGCTCTGGATTAGATAACCTCTAATCACCTTGCCCTCCCTTTCTCTCCCTACCCCCTCCCCTTTCTCACCCTTCCCTCCATCCCAACATACACTAATGTTATACAGAACGTCCAATAATTGGATCATTTTAGATTTTATATTCTGACATCATTGATCATGTCTGTAATTGACATTAGCATATTTCAGTAGACAAAGGACTTTGTATAATTGAGCATCACATATATTACTCAAAAGCAAAGCAACAATCTTTTTACAATGACAATGTTTTGGAAGACTAAACAGTTTGTAACATTTTGTGCATTAGAGTGAACAAAAAGATGGGGAGAACATCTTCAAGGTTACATGACAAAAAAAAAAAAAAAAAGATACTCAGACATACCCACACCATCTGTAGCTAAATAGCCTGAATCAAGATATGCACCATCATCAATATGAGACGCCTTCCCCGTCTGAGTAACTTCTTCCTTGGATACTTCATGAGCAGAACAAACAACAGCATTGCAAGAAAGAGATGGATGAGCACCATTTTCATAGCCTAACATCTGCATGCTACTACTGGTCTTCTCACCACTTTCAACAGATTCAACCTTGGTTGAAGCTACAATTTTTGAGCCACTATCAGCTCTTGCTGTAGATTGAGACACCACAGCTTGACTATCCCCTTGAGGATCTTCTCGACTCAATTCCTCAGACACAAAATCACCCGTTTGTCCATGATAAGGTGCAAATTCACCATCTTGTCCCTGATTTTCAATTACTTCAGCCATTAATTCTACATCACCTAAACTATCACCTCTATGGACTGAAATATCAGTCCCATGGATTTCTGCTTCATGACTTGCACCCATGCCAACACTTCCTGCACTAATACCAAAACTAGGCCCATCCCTAGCATGTGTATTCAATGTCTCTGCATTTAAAACTTCCCCAAAAGCATTTGAACTGCTAACACCTGTCTCCCCTCCTGCTCTTTCTAGAACTGGTTGGAAACAAGCACTCTGCTGGGCTTGATAACTACTATTTAATTCTGATGTTTCATTCAAATCAACAGAAGGGAAACTGACATCATTAACATCTACAGGAAAATTTTCAACACTTTCCATTGATTCATCATCCGAGTCGTTATAAACTGTATCCATTGCAATAACAGAAGATGCATGTGTGGACTCCCTGGTAGATGGGACGCCAATGATGTGATCCCTTTCTGGGTTAAACTGGTTACCTCTGTTTGCATCCGCTTCTATTTGAATATCCAATGAATTGCCAGGTACAGCACCAGAAGAACCTTTTCCGGAAGACAATTGGAATGTTTCCAAAAGATTAACATTACGGGAACGCTTGGAAGGGCCAGCTGAGTACTGTTGATCACCAGTGACTTCTTTATTACCACGGTCAACAATAATTCCTTCTGCACTGTCTGCCTGTTGCATGCTTAGATGTGGTCGGTCAACTGTGCTTCCACCGTCATCCAACCTGCGCTTATGTGTATTGGGGCCTTTTGATTCATAAGAAGCTGCCTGATCACCAAGCTCACTTCCAGAAGGCTGCCCAATCATTAAGTCTCTTCCTTCACCGGCATCTTGCACACGATCTGATGTCAAATTCATGTTCATCTGTGAACAGGATAACCCAAGAGCCAATTTTAGATCTAAATCTACACTTCTATTGGATACAAGTTGCCTTTTATCAGGTGTTGCAGCCTCATCATGCTCTTCAGTTCGCTCTTTTTCAACAACATCAGCAGCAGCCCATTCATTGATTCCACTAGCTGCACTTACTCCACGGGTTGATGCCATTTTCTTGCTTGTTTGAGGGGTATCAATGCTACAAGGAGCAAAATGAACTGGACGGGGAACAGTCAAGAAATCCCATACACTAACTGTTGCACCACATAAGCTACAATCTAACAAAGGTGACCGAGATTCACAATTAAATTCTGAACCCAGCACTTCATTCCCCCCAGTATCTTTCCTGGAAGAAGTTGAAAATTCCTTTATTCTTGAAGCAGTATTTTTTGCAGGGCCTTTGGCTGGATCAGAGCTGCAACCATTTTTAGCAGATTCAGCAGACTGTTCTTCACAGTCAAGCACATTAGGAAGCCATCTTGACTCCCATCCACAAAGACTTATGAGCTTTTGGGCCTATTGTCGTGGAAAATTAATGTAAGGATAGAGATGATAAAACCAAAACCTGAACTGGTATATACTATAATTGTATAAATAATTAAAATAAACCAAAGTATCAGAAAATCTTACATAAGAATACGAATAAAGAGCCTGTTCCCCAGAAAAACCCATTCCAGATACATTTTCTGCTCTGTAGCTCAATTCTCCAGCTGTCTGAATTTGCAATTGAGCAAGAAAGCGATCAATTTGAGGGCCACGTGCAACCCGCATTTTCTCAATTGCAGATGAAGATACAATGGGGAGGGAGTAAAACTGCAAGAGTCCATCACATCGGTCCTTAAAACCTCCAATTAAAGCTGAAGGTGAAGTAGGAGGGAACTGCACCAAGCTTTCCGGACAGCTATTACCTCTCCAAGGACAGTCGACTTTGTGTCCTCTATCAAGCTGTTTAGAAAGTTCTTCGCCGGAAGCAGCTTCATCAAATATATGAGAAATTAGAAAATGGCCACAAATTAGCAATAGAATCAAGCCATAAAAAAGTTAAGATAAGAGGCATTACAATGAAGTACAGGAACAGAAAAATACACTAATAAACTAATCATCAAAAAAGAAATATGAATGATAAACTAATTTTTTTATTATTAAAAAAAAAACCTTCAATTGACACTGCAATGCAATAGGTTCAAAATATACATTCAGGGCAATAACATGATACCCATAAAGTGGATGGCTCCGTTAAGTTCAACCTAGTCTGCATTCTAATGTCAACCTAACAAACTTCCACATGACCCTTGTAGAAAAGCACTATGATGATATGATTCAACTCAACAAATTAAGCATTGTAAGCTATAATGTCAAATTTAATCCACTAGAAAAGAGAACTTTCAGGAATTATAGGACCAAGCTTGACTGTAACACTCCCAGCCACCAGAAATAATGCAGTGCAACAAATTCTTGACCTCACACACAATAGAGCTTGAATGCTATATTATAGTTATAAACTTCCAGAAGTTAAAGTCAAGAACAATTTTCTTCAACAACTAAGTGTTACTATAAAAGTTGTGAAGGAAGAATGCTCCAGAACTTCAGATACAATTTATACAATTTGTATAACCTATGCAATAGATAATGCAAACACTTCAGTACTGCTAGTGAAACCAGTGGACTCAACCAGTATACAAAGGCAAGAAATTAGCCATAAGAGCTCACCTTCAAGGGTAACTGAGGAAGTTGACAAAGTAAAATCTAGTTTTGCACCACATATCTCACACTCAATTTTATTGACATCAGTATTCACCCAACCTCTCTTGGCACATGCCAACGATCCAGCAACCTGCAGAAGGAACAAACTGACTAAGCAAATAAACTTACCTTGCCAGTTGTCACGAAAAATGAAGGGCAGTAATGTTATCAAACACACAAGAGGAGACAAAACTTTTGCAATGCTACTTTTATTTACTTCACCTAACCGCTTCCAAGATTCTAGTCAGTTCTATATGCACATGACATGACCAATAAGTCGTCCCATTTATTTTCTTCAGCTCCAATTATATTAAGATGGGGAGTTGTAGTAGTTTGATAACTAGCATAAGACTCTGTACAATGTCAAACCACATATATACATGAAAAATGATTCAAGTCATCGCACTCCTACTTTGTGACATGTTACATCAAACATTGGGCATGGGTACAAATGGTCATGGTCTAATTGGGGCACTGAGCAAACAACTAATCACACCAACATTCAAATGAGAGAAAGGCTTATAAAAACACTAACTGGTGAACAATGATTAGGACAGAAACTTGGAATATTAAGAAACTATAGTTGACAGATAAAAATAGTGCATAAAATATAGACCTAGGATTTATTTTATTTATCTTAATGAGACTACATAGGCAAGGTCGAAATCTAGATAGAAAATTTGATTCAGACCTAATAGTCTAGTATCCCTCTTTATTTTCTACCGCTGTGTCGAACTCCAGTTGGGATTGCTGAGTAGAATACGAAGGATTTTTCGTGGTCAGGGTAGGTGAAAGTAAGAGTGATATAGAACACTTAGCAATGAACTACTTGGAAGACTTGGACAAGAAGAAGTGTAAGAGGGGGTCTTAAGCCCAATGATACTTAATGTTTTAATTGCAGCACATGCACAGTACATGCCTTTTAATTGTTACTTGTTTTGTTATTTATTTTATTTTGTGAATTATCTAATTGCCCTTACTAGGTAATATCTTATTTATTTGATTTTAGGGTTAGGAGTCCTTAGTCATTTAAACTAAGGTTAAAGAGTCCTTTTTTATTTGAATTAGAATACTATGCCTATAAAGGCTACTGTTAAGGATTTCAAAGGAGATAATTGTGATCATTAATAAAGCTGTAATTTTCTTTAGACAATTTTCTCTATTTTCTGATGGATTCCAGATTTGGGGTAATTAACGTTTGTTAATTCCCTGGTTACTTTGCTTCTGTCTGCGTCAATTGGTATCAGAGCACGGATTTGCTGGGGTTTGATGGCTAATAACGGAGGAGAAGGTGAAAGGCCCGTTGACGTTGATCGCGGAATGAATGCTGTTTCACTTGATTCATATGGGTAGCAATTCACCGAAATTCATGAATTGCTGGCTGAATTAAGTCTTAAAATTGATGGAAGAAGGGCTAACATGGGCGTAAGGGCCGTGGGACTTACCCACAACCCAAACACCCTAAATACCGATATAGAAAGAGGTGACTAGGCCAGGAATGGCCCTGTACTGGGGCAAAATGCCCAAGGGAGAGGTTTTCAGGAATTAGAACAACATGGAAGATAAGGCTTTCATGGTAGGAATCAAAGGGGAATGACAAACTTTGACTCCGAATCTGAGGAAGAAACTGATTTTGATCATGGTTACTACAGGAGACAACATAGGGGATATGATAATTATCAAAGAGGCCAAAATAGAAATTATGATGACTATAGAATGAAAGCTGACATTCCTAATTTCTATAGAGACATGCATATTGAAGGTTTCCTTGATTGGGTATCGAAGGTTGAGAGATTCTTTAAGATGATGGAGGTCTCGGAAGAACGGATGGTAAAATTGGTTGCCTTTAGGCTCAAGAGTGGAGCCGCAGTATAGTGGGATCAGTTGCAAAGAACTAGAAGATGTCAAGGAAAGAATGCAATCCATACATGGAGGAGGATGAAACAATTACTTATGGGGAGGTTTTTACCACCAGATTATGAACAACATCTCTTTCTGTTATACTGCACACAGGGAAATATATTAGTAACAGAGTATACTGCTGAATTTACCAGGTTATCCGTGAGAAACAATTTGAATGAATCCGAGCATCAGCGAGTAGCTCGTTATATGCATGGTTTGCGAGCTAATATTCAAGATAGGATTGGATTATAAGTTCTTTGGACAGTGGAAGAGGCCCACAATATGGCTTTAAAAGCCGAAATAGGAAGATCAAATTACCCACAGAGAACATGAGGAGAGAATAACACCTCTAGTGGGGGTAGGGCATCCCAGCCTACCTCCTCAGATCAACCGAGGCCAACAGTGAGTGAGATGTCAGTGGTAGTGGCACTGTATGGCAAAAACAAACCACAGGGAGAGTTAATCAATAGCAACAAAGAAACCTTAACCCTTATGCCAGACCGTCATCAAGGAAGTGTTTTAGGTGTGGAAAACCCGGGCATCGCTCTAATGAATGCCCAGAGCGAAAACTAGTGAACTTGGTTGAACCCGAGGAGGACTTTGAGGAAGAAGAGCATCAGTTGGTGTATGATGATGAGGCATATGATGTGGTTGGAGGTGTAGACGAAGAGGGAGAGCGAATTAATCTGGTTGTACAGCGAGTACTATGCTCTGTTAAACGGGGTGAACCACCTCAGGGGCGTAATATTTTTAAATCATTGTGCAGAGTCGAGGGTAAGGTTTGCGATCTAATTATCGATAATGGAAGCTGCGATAACTTTGTAACAAAAAAATTAGTGGAATATCTGAGACTGCCTACAGAACTACACCCCACACCCTACCTTATTGGATGGGTGCAAAAGAGACCGAAGGTAAGAGTATCTGAGTCTGTAGGGTTCCCATTTCTATTGGGAAGCATTACACGGAAGAAATTATATGTGATGTTATAGACATGGATGCTAGTCATGTCTTATTAAGCAAGCCTTAGCAATATGATGTAGATGCTACATACCGGGGACGGGATAATGTGTACTTGCTCACTTGGGGAGATCGAAAAATTACCTTGGTTCCCACGAGGCACACCAGTTCTAAACCAGAGACGCCTAAAGTGAAGAGTCATAATTTACTAATAGTAGTCGCATTTGAGCATAATTTTGAACATGAGTCAAAAGAAACTGGGGAAGTTCATGCATTAGTGGTAAAGACATTAGTTGGAAGCATTCAGAACGATACAGATAAGCAAATACCTCGTAGAGTACAGCAGTTGCTAGCCGAATTACCACCTATGAGGGATATCCAACACCAGATAGACCTGGTACTTGGGGCAAGCTTGCCCAACCTCCCACATTACCGTATGAGCCCCAAGGAAGGCGAGATTCTGAGAGAGAAAGTGGAGGAGTTGTTGAGGAAGGGGTTTATCTGTGAGAGCATCAGTCCTTGTGCGGTTCCAGCTTTGTTAACACCAAAGAATGATGGGACTTGGCGTATGTGTGTGGATAGTCAAGCTATAAACAAAATCATAGTGAGGTATAAATTCCCCATACCTTGCCTGGATGATATGCTCGATATGCTGGAGGGTTCGAAGTTGTTCTCCAAGATTGATCTGAGGAGTGGTTACCACCAGATTCGAATCCGCCCAGGGGATGAATGGAAGACTGCCTTCAAGACAGGGGAAGGCTTATTTGAGTGGAAGGTTATGCCATTTGGCCTCACAAATGCACCCAGCACCTTCATGAGACTGGTGAATTAGGTGTTGAAGCCTTTCATTGGCAAGTTTGTAGTGGTTTACTTTGATGGCATTCTGATTTACAGCAGAGAGGAGGAAGAACATCTAAGTCATTTGAAGAAAGTCTTGCTAGCACTACAGAAGAACAAACTATTTGTTAACCTCAAGAAGTGTGAATTCTTAACTAACTGCTTGCTGTTTTTGGGTTATGTAGTAAGTGCTAGTGGCATCCATGTGGATGAGGGAAAGGTCACTGTGATCCGAGAGTGGCTATCCTCGAAGACCGTGACTGAGGTGCCCAGTTTCCACAGGTTAGCCACATTTTACCAACGATTCATTAGGAATTTCAGTTCCATAGTGGCTCCGATCACTGAGTGTTTGAAGAAGGGGAAGTTCAGATGGGGACAAGAAGAAAAGGAGAGTTTCTCTTTAATTAAGGCGAAATTGTGTAGTGCACCTGTACTAGCTCTGCCGTCATTTGAGAAACTATTTGAGGTTGAATGTGATGCCAGTGGTATTGGGATTGGAGCAGTATTATCCCGAGAGGGAAGACCAGTAGCCTTTTTTAGTGAGAAACTTAATGAGGCTCAGAGGAAGTGGTGTACATATGACCAAGAATTCTATGCTATTGTGAAGGACTTGAAGCATTGGGAACATTATTTGATACAGAAGGAGTTTATTCTCTATACAGATCATCAGGCACTAAAGTTTTTGAACAGCCAGAAACATTTGAGTAACATGCACGCCAGGTGGTCTACCTATCTACAGAAGTTCCCTTTTGTCATCAAACATAAATAAGGGGCCCTTAACAGAGTAGCGAATGCCCTGAACCGCATGGCAACTTTATTTGTCACTGTGAGTCAGGAAGTAGTGGGCTTCGAATGCTTAAAGGAATTGTACCCAACAGATGGGGATTTTTAGGATACTCGGGCTGCTTGTGTGGCAAAACAACCCATGGGCGAGTATCACATATTGGATGGTTATATATTCTGTGGGAATCGTCTGTGTATCCCCAGAACTTCTTTACGGGAGAAACTCATTAGAGACTTTCATGAAGGTGGCCTCAGTGGTCATTTAAGTAGAGATAAGACTGTTAGTCTCCTGGAAGAGAGGTATTATTGGCCCCAATTGAAGAAGGAGGTAGGTAATTTCGTAAGGAAGTATTATGTGTGTCAAACAGCGAAGGGACAATCACAGAACACTGGTCTTTACACTCCCTTACCAGTGCCGAATAACATATAGGAGGACTTATCTATGAACTTAGTGTTAGGTCTACCTCGAACTCAGCGAGGGGTTGATTCAATATCTGTGGTGGTTGATAGGTTCTCTAAGATGGCACACTTCATTCCTTGTAGGAAGACATCAGATGCATCTTACATCGCTAGGCTATTCTTTAGGGAGGTTGTTCGTTTACATGGAGTTCCACAATCCATTACTTCTGATCGGGATTCGAAATTCCTAAGCCACTTTGTGGAAAATGTTTGTTACTTCCTTGAAGTTTAGCAACACTGCTCATCCACCGACAGATGGTCAAACAGAAGTGGTCAACAAGACCTTGGGTAACTTGATTCAGTGTATCTGTGGAAATAAACCGAAACAGTGGGATCATGATTTACCTCAGGCTGAGTTTGCATATAACAATGCAACTCATAATGCCACGAGGAGGTTGCCTTTTTCTGTGGTGTATCTGAAACCACCACGGCATGCCTTGAATCTGGCACGCCTACCTAGAGCTCAGGTAAAGAGTGTTGCAGCCAAGGACATAGCGGAACAGGTTCAGAAGGTATAGGCGGAAGTCAATGAGAGATTAGAGGATGCTAATGATAAGTATAAGGAAGCCACAAATCAACACGGGCACCTTAAAGAATTTCAGGAGGGTGATATGGTGATAGTTTTCCTTCGCAAGGAGAAGTTTCCGGTTGGTACTTACAACAAGCTTAAGCCTAGGAAATATGGTCATTATAAGATCCTGCAGAAGATCAATATCAATGCTTATGTTGTCGATTTGCCAGCAGACATGGGTATCTCGAGGACTTTTAATGTAGCAGACTTGTTTGAGTATCACCATCAAGAGGTGTCTCTTTATCCTGATTTTAACTCGAGGATGAGTTCTTTTCAAGTGGAGGAGGAACGCTTAGCAATGGACTACTTGGAAGACTTGGACAAGAAGTCTAAGAGGGGGCCTTAAGCCCAATGATACTTAATGTTTTAATTGCAGCACATGCCTTTTAATTGTTATTTGTTTTGTTATTTATTTTATTTTGTGAATTATCTAATTGTCCTTACTAGGTAATATCTTATTTATTTGATTTTAGGACTAAGAGTCCTTAGTCATTTAAACTAAGGTTAGAGAGTCATTTTTCATTTGAATTAGAATATTATGCCTATAAAGGCTACTGTTAAGGATTTCAGAGGAGATACTTTTGATAATTAATAAAGCTGCAGTTTTCTTTAGAGAGTTTTCTCTATTTTCTGGTGTATTCCATATTTAGGGTAATTAACGTTTGTTAATTCCCTGGTTACTTTGCTTCTGTTTGCATCAAAGAGGGACCATCTTGTTGGTTGGGATTCTTGAGATGTGTTGTAATCCTAGAGGTCCGGAGTTTAAAGTCTTGCTAGGTCGCTTTCAACAATATTTTTCCTTCGTACAAAACTGGTTATAGCACGTTCCTTGGGGATTGGATTCTCTTTGGCATATGGTAATCAAGATTCAAGAGTAAGGCCTTCAATAGAATGGTTGAAAAGATAGGATTCAGATCAATACCACCCATGTGAGCCCCTGGAAATTTATTTCAAAAGTTATTTTTTGCTCATCTGCTTAAATTAAGGCTTGGTGATGATTCCCACATTTGGTTTTTGGGAGGATGTGTGGATTGGCTATGTCTCTTTTCTGGTTGCTTTCCCACGCCATCTTCATTTGTCTACACTTCAGAACACTGCCATTTGTACATTTTTTGTTTTGGAGAGTCCAACTGTTTCTTAACAATTCCATTTTTTCCAGGAGGCTCAATGACAGAGAAGCTTAGGATCTTATTCTTCTTCTTTATCTCCTTAATCCTGTTTATATCTCTACTGTCGTTAAAAGTTTTTACCATAACCATTAGCAGCATCCTTTCCCCCTTTCCATGGAGCCATGTGTGCAAGCACTGTGCACTCTGTGACAGCAATGCTGTGTAATTGGCATTAGCTGGGATATCATCAAAGCCAGCTTTGAGAAATTATTTACGTGTTACACAACTGGGTCATCATCAAGCAAGCATTAGGTTAAACTTGGTTTCTCTCAAGTCACAACCACACAACTAATACTCACTAACCAATTTTTTCATCACCCCTATTCTTGTATTGAAATGCAAATTTCCCAGTGAAAATTTACTTTATACTCATAGAATTCAAACATCGCTTTAAACATAAAATAAATTAGTTGCGAACCTTGGGCTTGCCAGTAAGCTTAAATGTTGAAAGTCGCCTAAGTAAATCCCCTCTTTCCCAAGGCCTACACGAAGGATTTAACAACCCAAGAGCAGACCCATTAGCGCCGGTCGAATTATGGCGCCCATGACTCTCTACATTGCCAACATTCGCTGGGACAGCAGGTGAAGACGCCCCCGCAGAACTGACAAGTATAAAAGAAAAATAAATAAATAAGAAGTTACAGAATTAACCTGGAACAAAGTAACCTCCAATTTCGGGTTTTTTAACTTCATGATCAACAAATTGAATCAACAATTCGCAAATTAATTTCCGATATGGATACATAATTGTATGTAGATCCGAACGAGGATAAGAAAATTGGGCTTTCAGTTTAAAGCATTACTCGCAACGCCCTAGAGAGAGAGAGAGAGAGAGAGCACCTGACAGCAGGGGTTGGAGGCGAGGAGGGTGGCCTGGGAAGTGACGGATCACTGGCGTTAAGGTCGTTATTCGCAGAGCTTAAAACATCTTCCTTCATCTTTACTCAGTTCGCCCCCCTCTCTGTATCCGTCGTCGTCTTCGTTGGAACTGGGAACCCCTCCCTCCCTTCTCTTTTTCTGCACCACTTTTCAACTAACTCTAGGACGGATTTACCCTTGGGCCTATGGGTTGGCGAAACCAGGGTCAACCCATCTTTAGGTTCAATCTGACCTACTCATTAATCAATTTTTATTTTTTTAACAAAACAATTTTAAAAAAAATATATATATATATATATAATTTTATAAATAAAATTTCAATACTTTAAAAATATTATATTTTAAAATGATATGTCAATAAATTTATTATTTTTATAATATTTTAAATAATTTTAAATAATATTTTATAATTATACTTAAAAATAATAATATTATTATAAAATATAGTGTTTGACAAGTTAATATTAAAACAATTATTTTATTTTATAATATAATATTTTCATTTCTTTTATTAATTTAGATCTCAATAGAAAAAAAAATGGCTCCTATACCTAAATAGACAATTAAGATATTAAATTTTGTTACTATTTTCATCACTCCAAAAATGAAAATATTTTAAAATATTATAAAAATTTTCTAAAAATAAAATATTTTTAAAAAAACATTTCGAATAAGTTTAAACAATTATTTTTTTAATTTTAAAATATTTTAACATGATAATAATAGTATAAATATATATAATTAGATAACACCGTGTTAAATAATTATATTTTCGTTCAAATAACATTAACATAATTAATGTTCATAAATTTTGATAATATAATATATATATATATATATATATATATATATAAAACTTAATATAAATTACATATTATACTCAAAGTCTCGAATTACATAATACATAATTAACAATAATCATTAAAAAATTTGAATTAATTAATAATAAAATGTGTATAAGGTAAATATATAACTATAACATATATTCTCATATTCTATAACTATTACATATATTCTCATATTTTGTAACTATTACATATATTCTCATAATTTATAATTTTATATATTTATAAGATTTATTTTTATATAATTAAATTTTTTATTAGTATTTGATTTTTATAAGTTTTGAGCTTAGAAAAATAAATAAAAGCCTTTATATTAAACCCTGTTCAATTTGTATTAGTTAAACTTAAATTAAAAAAAAAGTAATTAAATCAAATTAAACAAAATAAATTTTTGGTGACTACAAACAAGATGAATAAATCTATATTAAGCCTAGCAAACATACGATTTAATGAGAAACGGGATAGAAATTAAGAAGTGGAAACCATACAAAATTTTTTAGAAAATAATTAATTTATTTTTAAATGAACAAAATGTAATTTTTAAAATTTTAGAATAATAATAATAATAGAAAGCCCAAAATGAATGTCCAATTTCTGAAAGCCTTCTTCTTCACCGCCGTTTTCATGCCCAGCCCACTACTACATGAACCAAAATAAATTGTTCTGTAGCATAACGAGAAAAAATATATATATTTGATTAATAAAAAATGATAATTATTTTCATACTTTTATCTTTATATTTATTAGGATTTAGTCAAATCAATTATAATAAAAATCCATCTTACTCTTACTTATGTGAAAATGAGAGGAATTTATATTTTACACTCTTCTTTTTTGCCTTGTTTGGCCAAATTTCATAATATTAGTAGGTGCTCTTATGTTCGATTAAGGTTCTTGCCTGAGTTACCTTTCGGTTCTCTTACTCGACAATCTTGTTCTTGGAGGTGCTACAACTGGGACAATGAGGTATTGGCTCTTGGAGTTTGCTATTATGAATATGCAAAGTTTTTCACTATTTTTCAAGAGACAAAATTTTTAATGTTAAATGATTTTTTAAATTATTATGTATTTAATTTTAGTTATAAATTATTTAGGGAATCTCTACTCCTTTATATTGAAATATGAAAAATTGAGAATGTCTCCCATCTTTACTTTGTTTCAAATTAGAGTTTCAATTTTAAGCTATATTCGTATCTTATTTTTTTATGAGAGAATACCTTTTTTAAAAAAAAAATAATTTGAATAAAACTTGAATTGTTTGTATTTTTTTTAAAAAAATTGAAATAAATAAGTTTTTTAACTTTAAGGAGAAGGTAAATTTTTTAATTTTTTCAATTAAGGAGATTGACAGAAGGAGAAATAAAATTTTTTTATTACTATATTTAAAGGTAAAATAATATTTTTTTTAAAAAATATTTTATTTTTTTAAAATTATTTTTTTATTTTATACAAATTATTTTTTTTAAAGAAGATTTGAACTAAAATTTAATATACTCTTTAGTATTATTGTATTTTGTAAAACAATAATTTTTCTTGGAAAATTACAAAATGGCTTCTACTTCATCTAAAACAATAAAATTTGAAAACTATCTTATTGTATCGTTTCGATGAAGCACAAAACTTGAATTTTTTGTATATTAAAAGCACGAGATTTTAAACTGTGCCGGCAACTTAAATAACTAAACAAGGGTGGGTTATGGAAAAGTGATAATGGAAAAAGACATCTACGTATCACGAATAACCTGCCATCTTGACTTGAGGGTGCTTTATAAAAGGACTTTGCTATGAATGGGCATAATTTTGGTATCTTAATTTTTTAATTTATATATATATTTTTTATTTTTTAAAATTAATTAATTATTATCTAAGTTATATAATTTTTTAAAAATTTTTTAAAATTTTTAAAATTTTTTATATATTATTTATCTATAATTTTTTTAATACTATTCATTCATAAACAAAAATATTTTTTAAAAATATAAAAATATTTTAAAAAATTTTAAAAAATATATATAATATAAATAATAATTTATTAATATAAAAAATAAAAAAATAATTAAAATAATAAAAAAAATAAAAAATTTAAGCTACAGTCTTAAAGTGTGGCTGTAACTTAGAATTCACCTTTATAAAAGGACTCTTGAAGCATATCTCCCGAGTCCTTTTAACACTTATCTTGAACTCTCAATCATACACACAACATGCCAATTGAACTAAACATTGACTTCACTCTGG
>JASKGM010000005.1:10386728-10403433 GCA_034509205.1 Ceratonia siliqua
ACACAACTAGCACATATGGCTTCATCTACGATTAAATGGCCCCATTTAAATGTTTCCGGTTAAACTCAGACGGAACCATGTGTACCAGTTGTGTGCAGTGATGACCGCAGTACTGTGTTAGAAGCAGTGGCTGGGTCCTCATTAACAAGCTTTGAGAAGCTATTTAAAAGTTCTAACTTCTAACTTAAAAAGTAGAAAAATCTATTTACATAATTGGATTGTCATCAAGCAAGCTTTAGGTTATATTTCAAAGTTTTCCCTTTAACTTTATGAATTGAAAAGCAAAATAAATGGCAACGACAACTTACATATTGCTTTAAACACAAAATGAACTTGCTGCAAACCTTCGCCTTGCCAATAAGCTTATGTTGAAAGACACCTGAGTAAATCCCCCATCTCCCAAGGCCTACAATCTACTCAAGGACGTTCGTTGCGGCAGCGAACCAATGTTCGCTGGGACAGCAGGTGATGACGCGCCCACAGCACTGTCAAGATGAAAAGGGAAAATTAAAAACTACAGATAGTTAACAAGAAAAAGAAAAAGAAAAACTTAAAATTTGGATTTGTCAACTTCAAGACCGACAAATTACATCAAGAAATACTACAAAAATCAACAATTTGAAATTTAATTGCGGATATAGAGAGTTATATGAAGGTCCGAACAAGGAAAAGAAATTGGGGCTTTCAGCTTATAGTTTCAAGCATGAGCTGCTATGACCAAGAGAGAGAGAGAGAGCTAACCTGGCAGCAGGTGTCAGAGGAGACGAGGGTGGTTTGGAATACTTTGGATAGTGATGGATCATTGGCGTTAGAATTGGTATGCCTGCAGCTTACAATATCTTCTTTCATCCCTCCCTCTTTCCCTCTCCCCCCGATTTCTTATTCAGCAGTTTCTGGCTTTCTGCTACCTTTGACACGGACATACTCCTTATCTGAGATGACATCTCTCAAGCTAGGCCCCATTTTTTTGTGGTAGTTTTTTTTTTTCATATTAATTGATTATGTTTCATGTGATGTTATTTTTAAACAAAAAATTAATTTTTTATTTATTTAAAAAAGTAAATTACATGAATAAATAATATAAAAATAATTAATTAATATAAAAAAAAAGATAAAAGATAAAAATGTTATAATATAGTCTCAAAAACAATCTCAACTCCAATAAGCATGTTTGAAAGTATTTTTAAAAATATTTTTTTTTATTTTAAGAATATAAAAAAATTTATTTCACACACTGATTTTATTAATTGTTTTTCAAAAACCATTTTCTAAAATTATAATAAAAAATAAAAATAAATTTAAGATTTTTTTATTTTTGTTCTTAAATTTTTTAAAAAATATGAAAAACAAATTAAAATAAATAAACTTTATTAATAACAAAGTTATAAAAATTTTCTTTTTCCACTTTGAGTTTTTATTAAAAAAATTATTTTCAAAATTTATATTTAACTAAGTTTTTATTTTTTCTATAAAATTATTTTTAATTTGTCTAAAAAACTGTTTTTAAAAATCAATAAAATAGAAATACCGCAGTCCAGAAATTTTCTGACACGGTTCATCTATCTTGACTACAATATTATTTGTATACAGTATTATTTTCATTTCTATTACATCTTTAATTTTAATTATTAATTTAATATAATAATAATATATAATATATAATAATAAAAAAATATATAAGAAAAATATAAGAATGATATAAGAAAAATTATATATAAATAATATTTTTCATCAAAATATGTTAAAAAAAGAGTATGTGAGGGGTGGGCTATGCCCATTGATACTCCTATTTTTTTAAATCTTTGTTTACTCGTTTTAAATATAAGAAGTGTATTTAAAAATTCTCATCATATATCTATTGAGACAATATTTATCTCATTTTTTGATATACTATTTATCTCATTTTTTGAATTTTTTATTTATTTTTTAAATGCCAATAAAAACATAAAGTTGAAATTAACACCTTAAATTAAATAACATAGAGCGATCTACAGTTCTATAATCATAGTTGAATTAAAATTTTATGATTATGTATTTTCAGTAATATGGATAAAATATTTAAAAAAATATAACACTTTTTTACATATTCTAGTAAATCATCATTAAAATATCAAAGTAAATAAATTTAAATATATCTAAATAATCATTACTATCTATTTTATTTATAATAAAGTTTTAAATAAGTAATAAATTATAATAGAATAAAGAAATAGAAACGCACTCACTATGATAACGTATTAAGTCAATAAATGTGATAAAATTTTGAATAATTTATAAAAATTATGTTCCATGCCATCAAATATTAAAAAAAATAACATATTAAATAAAGGAAAATTACAATGATTAGTTTAAATTCCACTACCACAAGATTGATGAGTAAGTGTTTATAATTTTTACTATAACGTAATTTTTATATGCTTTCATTTTTTTGGTAAGGTGTTTTCATTCTTTATTGTAATACTAATTAGTTTTTTTCTATATTTGATTTTAAAAAATTTTGATCAAATATAATAAAGACAATTCTATTCATTTATGATACGAATATTATATTTAAAAAGAATGTTTCATAAATTATTTTTTAATATCTTATAAAACTATAAAATCATGTCTTATATTGACGTAGTTTAAAAGAAAAACATCGTTATAAGAATAATATTTTTAAAATGCTTAAAAATAATATACTCAAATATAATATGTGATTTGAGTTTTAAGTTAATCTAGATAAATGTTTTTAAAAAAATGAGAAATTAAATTAAATACATATTAAACTAACAATGCTTTTTAAAAGAAAAAAAAATCATTGTAATAGCTTGAGAGACGTACAAAATGATTTGCATAGAAGCCACGAAAAAAGCCTTATCCTTCTTCACCCAGAAAAAAAAAAATCCTTATCACATATCACATAAGAAATTTGACAGGCAGAGAACCATCCACATATTCTCGCACGCAATATTATCCCCACATCTCCACGCTTTCCCTTCTGTAAATGTGATGCCACTCAGCAATACCCAGAACACTTTGCATGTTTTATCTCAAATTGACAAAGTTTCAGTCTTTGAAGTCGAGGTACCATATCCTTCTTATTTTATTGGGGGGAGGAATATATTGCTCTTAATTTATCTGTTTGCTGGGTATTTTCGTTTCTGGGCACGTCGAATTTTTTTGGTGGATTATAGTTTCAATCGCACGGAATTATACAGAGTGTAGAATGAGGAATTGTTAGGTTTTACGGTATATTTGGAGTCTGTTCTATTGTTGGGAGCTCAATGCTTATATTAGTGGGCAACGTTCAAGGAACAATGACTTCTCTGGCTTCCCCAGTCAGTATGGGAGGTCTAGTTGGAGTAAGTTCCTCTGGAAGGTCCCATTCTTTTGTGCGGAGAGTTTCTCTTTCAAGAGGTAACTCAAAGGGTAGAAAGAGATGGCATTGTGTCTCCTTGTCCGTTTGCAGATATTCAGTGGTTACGACTGATTTCATTTCTGACCAAGGTGCAGTATCCCTTGACGCTAACAGTGATACAGGAAGTAAAGGTGGGGATGATAATGCTGGTTTTGTCCTTAAGCCTCCTCCTAAGCCAGTATTGAAGTCCTCAGAGACCAGGGGTGACCCTGTTTTAGGTATGAATTCCGAAGGTTGGGATCCCTCCAGAATTACTAAGCAATTTGATGATGAAAAGTTAGACGATGTAGAGGATAGGAATAAAGTGATTGAGTCACTTGGAGATGTGTTGGAGAAGGCTGAAAAGCTGGAAAGTCCAAAGTTAGATGGTAAAAGAAATAATGGGCCAGTAAATGAGCCTGCAATATCTAATACGATTACTAATCCTAGGATTGATAAACCGGTAAATTCAACAACAAACCAGAAGTCTAAAACCATGAAGAGTGTATGGCGTAAAGGGGACACAGTTGCAACTGTGCAGAAGGTTGTAAAGGAAGCACCCAAGCCTAATAACAAGAATGAAGGAGAGAAATCTCAAAGAGGGCGAGGGGCACAGGTAACATCACAGTCTCGTGCTCCTCTTAAAGTGCCTCAGCCACCTTCAAGACCTCAGCCGATGTTACAAGCTAAACCTTCTGTAGCTCCGCTACCCATCAAAAAACCTATTTTGAAGGATAATGGAGCAGCTGACACACCTGTTAAAAATAAAGAAAGGAAGCCAATCTTGATTGACAAATTTGCTACCAAGAAACCAGTAGTGGATCCTCTAATTGCTCAAGCAGTTTTAGCCCCCCCAAAACCAGGAAAGGGGCCTCCCCAAGGAAAGTTTAAAGATGATTACCGAAAGAAAAGTGCTCCAGCTGGAGGAGGACCAAGGAGACGAATAGTAGAGGATGATGATGATGAGGATACATCAGAACTCAATGTCTCTATTCCTGGTGCTGCAACAGGAAGAAAAGGGAGGAAATGGAGTAAAGCAAGTCGAAAGGCAGCAAGACTCCAGGCTGCCAAGGAGGCAGCTCCTGTCAAAGTAGAAATTCTAGAGGTCAGTGATAAAGGTATGCTGATAGAGGAGTTAGCCTACAACTTGGCAATCGGTGAAGGTGAAATCCTGGGTTATCTATACTCCAAGGGGATTAAACCAGATGGGGTACAGACTCTTGACAAAGATATGGTGAAGATGATTTGTAAGGAGCAAGGTGTGGAAGTCATAGATGCTGATCCTGTCAAAGTTGAAGAATTAGCAAAGAAAAGGGAAATTCTTGATGAAGATGACCTTGACAAACTCAAAGATAGGCCTCCTGTCATTACTATAATGGGTCATGTGGATCATGGCAAGGTAAGTGACATCACTCTGTATTCTTCCTTTATCTCTGATTTTTCTGCCTGAATTTCTCTGTTTTCTGATACTTGTTGGCATTATTGATTGGCAGACTACTCTTTTGGATTATATTCGGAAGAGCAAGGTACTTTCAAAACTTAATAATATTCTTTATGCTTCTTTCAGTTTCTTTGAAAAATCATGAGTAATTATTACCATGCTTTCAGTAAACTTTTAAATCACATGATTAGGATAATAAGATAGCATACATACAAGACAACTGTTTTCTTGTTAATGTGTCTCACCTATAAGACAACTGTTCCCTATGTTGGAAAACCGTTGGTTTCCAGGCTTGACATGGACGTAAGTGTGTCATATATGGCTTAGAAACATTTGGATATAGTCTATGGATTTCAATGAAAGGGTTAGGAATTAGCATAACTGTGAAAAGCAATTTAGATCTTTCTCAAAATCGATACTGAACCGTGAACAAAAAATTGCTAGATCATAACTTGCACTAAGAATAGTTGCTTTTTTTTTTTTATCAATAATTAATAATAGATGCTAACTTATAATATGTAACTCATTTTAGGTTGTATAGGTTTGATGAAGTGTTTACTTCCTGGTAATTATGGGAATGTTATCTTCAACATTTTGTATATTGAGATTATGAACAATTATTTGTTTATTTGATTAATGTGGCCTACCTATGTTTTTATATATGAGATAATTCAATGTGGCTGATGCAATGATCAATTCTCAGTTGCTTGTGGATGTAGTTTAGTTCTGATGTCTAATGTTATCATTATGACATTGTTGTGTAATTACTTTCACAGTTTCACCTATTTATTGATTTTTCACGATCATCAATGTACACACACACACACACACACATATTTATTTATTTGTGTCCATGCTGGGTTATGTCACCTACCTAATTTTTTTCCTGGATTTATGTATGCTGGTTTGTTTAGTGCCCATGTTTTTGTCCATCCTTTTTCATACCATCTGAATATGGTGGATCTATGTTATTACCAGAGCTTCATCTACTGAAGTTTATATAACACATAATTTCAACCTAAGCCCGCCTGCCTGTTGTTAATAGGTAGCTGCTTCAGAAGCGGGTGGGATTACACAAGGAATTGGGGCATATAAAGTGCAAGTACCTGTTGATGGCAAGCTGCTGCCTTGTGTTTTTCTTGACACTCCTGGCCATGAGGTAACCCAACTGTCAATTAGAACTTTTCACTTCCAACTTTCTTCCCCTAATATGCGAAACTGCTTTTATATATCCTACTGCTGGATCATATTTCGGATCCTGTAATCTGTTCAATGACTTGCTAAATTATGTTAGTGTGGTGCTCAATCATTAACTGTAAGTCTGTAACATGCTTTGCACTTCTCTTGCCTTTAGATGATATCTATTGTATACACTCTTGTAGGCATTTGGTGCAATGAGAGCTCGTGGAGCAAGTGTAACAGATATTGCTATTATTGTCGTGGCTGCTGATGATGGAATTCGTCCTCAAACAAATGAAGCTATTGCTCATGCCAGAGCAGCAGGAGTACCTATAATTATTGCTATAAACAAGGCATGTCAACATGATGTGTCTCCATTGGATATGAAAAAATAAAGAAAAAAACATTTTGTTATTCTGATGCTTTACTTGGTTATGTCCTGAGGAATTGCTGATGTATTATGTTTATATTTAAACCAGATAGATAAAGATGGAGCAAATCCAGAACGAGTCGTGCAAGAGCTTTCTTCAATTGGTCTAATGCCAGAAGATTGGGGTGGTGATATCCCAATGGTTCAGGTTTATGTTTCTCATTCACTGGCATTGTTCTCATTTTTTATTTATGCTTTTGTAACTTTTAGGAATTAATATTTTGTTTCCCTCATCTTTCTTCAATAGATAAGTGCTCTTAAAGGGGAGAATGTAGATGATCTTTTGGAAACTGTTATGCTTGTTGCTGAGGTAAGTTGCTTGTTATTGCCTTCGTAACTAGTTTAGTCGCTAAAAAATCCAGCTCTTCTATCTCTTTAGCTGGTTGATTTGTAAATTGTAATTTCCCACTTCAAAATATATTGATAGAAAATATTGCTTTTAGCTCATGTTGTTAGATGAGTAGCTAAAGATAAACCAGCATAGGAATAACTTTACACATATCAGAACCTCTCATGATATTTACACATACACGAATTTTGACCATCACACTCCCATCTCTAATAGATTTCTAGTCATTTTACACATATCAGAACCTCGTAATATTTGTGGTTAAAATATCCTCTTTGATGAGTATTTTATGAATAAAAGGTGCAAAAAGAATTATAATGTTCAAGGGGTCTTAGCGTTCTTAGGGCTCCTTCATGTTGTAGACACATGGATTAATTTTGGTGCCTTTGTGGGAGTGAGAAGCCTATTGACTGGTTGACGTAGTGTTTGGTTAAATTTGGCACATTTCTTTGCTTTCTTTTGTCTACCTAGTATTTATTCTGACCTAAGCATCAACGGTTTAGTTGCAAGAGCTGAAAGCTAATCCTGATAGAAGTGCGAAGGGCACAGTCATTGAGGCAGGCCTGGATAAGTCAAAAGGACCATTTGCTACATTTATCATGCAGAATGGCACCCTTAAAAGGGGAGATGTAGTAGTTTGTGGAGAAGCTTTTGGAAAGGTTGGTAGAAAACTTAAAATTCAATGCTATTATGACCTTAAACTTTTTTATTTTTATAAAAGAAAAAAAAATTAGTCATTGTAATCTGGGCAATCTGCATTGCTTACCTCCACATTGGTATACAACTTTTTATTTACTTCTGAGCCTTTATCAGGTGCGGGCTTTATTTGATGATAGTGGAAAACGTGTCGATTTAGCTACACCCTCTATACCTGTACAGGTTTGTCAAACAACATCTTTTTCTATTTTCTTATCAATTTGTGGATTACATTATCTTTGACCATGTAATGGCTGTGGATTGCCAAGAGAAAACGCTACCATGAAGTTTGTTTATCTAAAGTAAATTATAGTAAATTGATGTTTTCAGTCTCATTGTAATTTCAGGTCATGTTTTTAAAACGTATAATTTTTCTTAGAAAGGTACCCTATCAAGATACTTCTTGGCAAAATTAATAATGCATTATACAAAAGAGAGGAGGAAAAAAAAAAGAGAATGAATTTCATGTCCTATCAGTCATCTTAAGGTTGATTAGAAACTTGCTGCTAAACCATTGTTATAGCTCATTAAATTATATGATTTAGACCCACAGCAATTTTGTGTTGTGCCTTGCCCATGAACTGAATCACTGCATGTATCAAGTATAAGTTTGTCAATAAACTTAAATGATGGAGACCAATGAAGTTTATTCATCATCATTGAGCGCCCATGAACTGAATCACTGCATATATCAAGTATAAGTTTGTCAATTAACTTAAATGATGGAGACCAATAAAGTTTATTCATCATCATTGAGCATTTAATGTGAACTCATTATTTGATACCATACTAGTTGGTATGACTTTCTCATTCTCAATTGCAAGTAAATCCATATAAATGTGCATGTGTTATATGTATGTGTGTCTTCTGTGGATGTTTGTCTGCTACATGCTCACTTCTCTGCACGTGTATAAATCTAGGGCATGCTTTTCTCTTTATTTGTATTTCTTTTGCACTGTGTTATGATTCCCTTGTGCCAGATGTTCTTGTTTTGTGAGCTATCTTACTTTAGTTCTTTCCAATATCATAAGACACATTGATACCCAAACTTGTTTTCTTTCCAATATCATCAGACACATTGGTACTCAAACTTGTTTTCATAAGCCCTTTTGGAGTCAAAAGTTGTTTTGGAAGTTCAATTAACTTTTGTTGAGGGCTTGATAACTTGGGAGCTTAGCAGTACTTCTTGAATCTTCTTCTTGCATGTGTCTTTTCTTGAGCAGCTTGATATTTCGTTGTTATTCTTCTTCCCTGTTTACATTTCATTGTCTCTGCTTTTCATTCTTTAATGGGGACTTCATTTTTCCGAAGATTGATTTGCCATGAGTTAATTAATTCCTTTCTCCAAAGATTGACTTGTCATCTGTTAACTTAATTTATTTCTCCAAAGATTGACTTGTCATGTGTTACTAACTTAATAATTTTAAAGAAAGCAGTCTTTAAAATGGATGACAAGCAGAAAATTCTTGCAGTGGCATTAATTTTTAAAGTTTGTAGCGTAGAAAAAATTTTACAATGGTGGAGAATTTAAATTTGACAGTGTTGGAATTATCTCGGTTACCGTCTTCAATCACTTTCAAGAGCCATGTGCATTATGAAGTTCCACATAGATGCCAAAAGTAAATCTAGTTCAACCTTTTCCTGATTTCTTTCCCCTGTGTATCTATGTAGGTTATTGGATTGAATAATGTTCCACATGCTGGTGATGAATTTGAAGTTGTTGACTCCCTTGATGCTGCACGTGAAAAGGCAGAGTCCCGTGCTGAGTCATTGCGAAATGAGCGTATTTCAGCTAAGGCAGGGGATGGCAAGGTCACCCTGTCTTCTTTAGCTTCTGCGGTTTCGGCAGGAAAGCTTTCTGGACTAGACTTGCACCAACTAAATATTATCTTGAAGGTTGATCTTCAGGTATGTTTTACTACTGACGTGTTAATAGAATTTGGTGGAGAGAATCTTGTTCATGCGGTGATTTTATATCATATTGAACTGTTGGAATAACCCAAAAAGAGCATAATTTGCATACCTTGTGAAATTACCTTGGATGTTTCTTGTATAAACTAGCATATGTGTCCTTACAACCACAAAAAGGGCTGCAAGCACTTCTCTTTGGGAGCAAAAGAGTGTATGCCAATATGTGGCTATTATAATTTAGTCAGAGATGGTCTAGAAATTGCTACATTCTAGCTCCATATATGCTCTGAATACAAGTATATTGGACAGGACACCAGATATCTGCCACAGACATCTGAATAAATCTATTTATAAGGACATTGTAGTACTGGTTTATATATATTAGTTAAGATGTTTGATATGTGTGTATGTGTACACATCTATATTTTGAGCATTTCTTATGTGAGAAGAATTTCGGTTAAACATCTACAATCATAAACTTGTCAATAATGTTTCAAATTATTTATTATCTATAATAAAAATGTACATTGTTATATTCCTAATGTTGAACATAGTGGGTATATGTGCAAAGAAGTTGGCATTTTCTCTATTGCACTGAAAGGCTACAACTTCGATATATTTCATGAATCATCATAGTTATCGCTTAGCCAGCAATTATATGTAATTCTTCTGATCATGCTAGGGATCCATTGAAGCTGTAAGACAAGCCCTGCAGGTGCTACCACAAGATAATGTCACGTTGAAGTTTCTGTTGGAAGCAACAGGTGATGTAAGCACCAGTGATGTTGACCTTGCAGTTGCAAGCAAAGCTATTATTTTG
The DNA here is from genome assembly GCA_034509205.1 of Ceratonia siliqua. Lineage (NCBI taxonomy): Eukaryota > Viridiplantae > Streptophyta > Magnoliopsida > Fabales > Fabaceae > Ceratonia > Ceratonia siliqua. The sequence continues at coordinate 10,396,934 of JASKGM010000005.1, forward strand.
GGATTTAATGTCAGAGCACCAGGTTCTGTAAAAAGCTATGCAGATAATAAAGCTGTTGAGATTAGATTATATAGAGTTATTTATGAACTAATTGATGATGTGCGAAACGCAATGGAAGGACTCCTGGATCCTGTTGAGGTAAATCAACATATCTTTAAATTCGTGACCACTGTGTATGTAGATTCACTAGATTGTACATCTGCACGCTTTTGTTTGAGTATATATTGTGATTGTTTTCTAACATTTATGTACCATGGAACTTGGAAAGAAAACATCTTAGTGACATCTAGGATAATTAAGTTATACTGCTTTCTTTTTTAAAGCATACTACATTTTAGTTCCTGGGCTTGTAGAATTTGTGTACTTGTGTACCTGTGATATAGTGTCTAATACAGTTACTGCTGCTATATATACTGTTCTATGTGCAATGGGTGGTATCAACTGTGCACTGCCCCACATTTATGGGTCAGGGATCTTGTATATTAAAGGAAATAAATACATGCTTTGTTCCTCATAACCTTTTGTACTCTTTCTAAGCTTAAAAGTTACTGAGGGATCAGCAGCAAGACTAACTGCTGTCTTTTGGTAGGAACAATTAACAATTGGCTCAGCAGAAGTAAGGGCCACATTCAGCAGTGGCAGTGGTCGTGTTGCTGGATGCATGATTACTGAGGGAAAGGTACTAAAAGGCTGTGGCATTCGGGTCATTCGTAAGGGAAAAATAGTTCATGTTGGTATTCTTGATTCTTTGAGACGGGTGAAGGAGATTGTGAAAGAGGTATGATTCTGCATCCAGTATTACTTCCCATTCTCACAATTCAATAACAAGAGAATCGCTAGAGTTGTGTGGCACAAATATACATCTTACTGAGTTAAGCTTGACCTGTTCATCAATAGCCTGGCTAATTTGGTAGAAACTTACATCAAGGCAGCCGTTGGAAGCCTCTTGTCAGATACCCTGAATTACAGATAAACTTTTCTGTGTTTCTAACGTCCTGGGAAAATTCAAACAAATTGTTCCTTCTAATTCATAAGCACTTACAAAATGCAAAGCCAATTATTCTCAGCCCATCTGCAATTGCTTTCAGCTATTTATGATCCATGCTTTCTTTTTGAGGAGGATAAAAGATTTTTAAATTTATTATCCTTTGCCCATTAAGTATGCCTGTATTCTGAAGCTAACTTTACCATAATGTGATGGATAGTTATGATAATAATAGCTTAAAAGAAAGCTAGGTGGTGGCTTCATTGTCTATATCAGCATTTGTTCATTTTAGGTGGTTAATTTTATTTACATCTAACAAGATTGAGGAGCTCTTTTGTTTTTCTGTTTTCTTTGCCCTTTACCATATCTTTCTGGAGCTTCGGCTGATATGGTTAAATGTTAAAAATGTGACTCGGACTGGAAGTATTCAATCAATATATCTATATAGCGATGGCTGATGGACTTAGTCACTGCAATATGCTTAATTATGGTTGCAATTATGGATTCTCATGATGTTGTACAGTGAGAGTCATCTAATTCTTATGTGGCTCGTATTCTGAATGCATCACATAAATTCTCATATTATATATTGAGGATTTATCATTAACTGCTATAAATGATGGTAATGTTAAAATGAAAGAAATTTGTGGTTTTTCAAATATTGCCAATGATGAATCTAACATTTACCTTGTACCTTTGTGTATTCTTTCATATGCTCACCATTGGCCTCTGATACGATCCTTCTGTTCTGTGTCTGAGTGTCTGCTGTTCCTCAGATGCAAAAAAAATGAGGCTTTATTAAATTTGCCTATACTTGTTCCTTTTTTATCGTATGACCCAACTACTAGGAATGTATGTGTCATGAAATGTTTTCTGCCCCTGCTTCTTGTTAGACCTTTCGAACTTGTAATTCCTTTTTAGCATAATTGAGATAACTGGTTGAGTGTAAATATATTTTCTAACTGGGGGTAGTTCTTGTCTCCCTGAAATTTAGTTTTTGTATGGTTTGTCCATTCACCATGTTCATGTAGCTACAGCCTGAACACACATGCACTTTTTCTTCCTTCTGAGCAGGTAAATGCTGGTCTAGAGTGTGGAATTGGGTTAGAAGATTACGACGATTGGGAAGAGGGAGATATTCTTGAGGCATTCAACACAGCTCAGAAGAAACGGACCCTTGAAGAGGCATCTGTATCAATGGCAGCTGCAGTGGAAGGAGTAGGAGTTGAAATGTAGAATCACATGCTATTATAAGATGGGTATCATGGTTTTGACGGAATGCAAATGCATCCGGCGCTCTGCTGATGAAAAATTGGTTTGACATTGGTTAACACTTAACAGGTATCAATTCCCACATCAACATATTTATGTTGAGCGCCGGTTGCTGAAGATCTTAGTTCACAGACATTTGTTCCATTGTTGTATGCTATAACAGTGTATATAACAGCGTATATTGGATTCAACTTCTTGTTGTAAAGAGGGAATATATATCTTCAAGTAAAAAGTTCATTTTGTTCGCGAGGTATTCGACTTGTAAGAAATTTGAATTTAGCTCAGTTGATTTATTAAATAAACGAACTTGAGCAACATACTAAGTTCGATTTGTTACATGAGTAAAGTTTGAAAATTTGATTCTAGTCTTATTAAGCTTGTAAACATCTCATTTATTAATAAAATAATATGATTTTATACAAAATCATAGATAGATATTGTAGCTTTTATATCATTAAAAATTATAGTATATACATTTTTTAGATTTTATCATATATACACAGACATACATGCTAGAAAAGTTTATAATATTTTTATTAGTTTAATTTATGTAGAAGTATTACAATATATTTATAATAAAATTATTTATATTCCCTATTGTTTCCAATAATTTGATTAAGACAATGTAATTTTAAATGCACGCATCAATATTTTGAAATATTTTGTTGAATTCTATCATTTTTGTTTTGTTATGTCTTTTAATAAATTAAGCCAATGAATTATATGTTTTGAATAGAGAATTTAGATGATATATTTCTTTTCTTTTTTTCAATTAGGGAGTTAGGTTTTCAATGTTAATTGAAAATTTTAATTTGAGAGTTTTTAATTTTTGCCAGTTAAATAATTTTTTGTTTGTTTTATCTCCCGTTTTGTTGTTACTTTATTTTTAAGAATAAAAAATTTCCTTTCGTAGAGGACTATAAATACTCTTTTCATAACTTGAAAATCTTTTATCCAATTATTGAGAATAAAAAAATTGAGAATTTGTTCTAATCTTGCTTCACTTTATTCTACATCAACACTTATCAGCTGCAAATTGTGCACTGAAATGATTTATTTTTTGAATGCAACCTAAGAAAACCAAGTTCTAAAACTGTGACTATGTGACCACCAGTTCCCATGGAATGTGAAGAAGAGTTGGAGTCCAATTTTTGATTTCAGATTTTTTTTCTATATAGCTAAAAGCTAGTTTATAAGAATATGGATGGACTTAAAACTGTGTTTGAATCAAGAAATGAAAAAAAAAATCATTTTAACAACAAATCAATAAATTTCGAGAAGCAAGGAACATATAAGTTATTCTACCTGCAAGTTATTCTAACATTATTGATGAGAATGGTAGTAGAACAGAGGAATTCCTTTTCATCCCACTTTTGCACATCAATTATGAAGGAAGTGTGAAGTGTTTGTATTCCTATATAACTTTACTTCATTTAAATTCAGAATCCGAAGTAGATAGCAGAAACTCCAGCAAGCGAAATTTGGAAGAAGGCCAAATTATAGTTTCCAAAAGAAGCAACTTGCAATTGCAAGCATTTTGCATACTTAAATTGTCAGGGCTACTTCACCCGCTTGAGAGACTTCAAATTTCAAAACCCAACAGTCAAAATTTTCCATTAAAGGCATATTTTAATCTGTGCATTCCCTCTTGACGAAATTAGCGCCATTATAGAAAGCTTTCATCTATCCCTTTTCATAACGTACCAAGAGCAATAACCCCTTTTTGCTCTTTCTTTTTTGCTTTGGTTATTATTACTGAATCCAAACACACGTTATTTTATCAATGGAGGATAATCAATGGCATCTGCTCTTTCTTTTTTGCTTTGGTTATCATTACTGAAATCAAACACTTGTTATTTTATCAATGGAGGATAATCAATGGCATCTCTATGACTATGACCCACTTCTTCTCACAGACGTCTCTCTGCAACGAGAAAGCTCGTCCACTCAATCCAATTGTAAGGACTCTGCTCCCCTCCCTTCCCATTCAAACATTCGCTTTTGAAAGTGACACCGTGATTTAAAGTTTCCTGCTTCGTCTATGGAGGGAACCTTTTGGTTTATTAGTTATTTTCTTTTTAATTTGGCAGACATTTCACAAATGTCACTAAGCGCTCGAAGTTCGACAATGGCAGATCCTGAGTCTCAAGGTAGCGCAAGTGACGGTAAGCTTTTGGAGTCTATACAATATAATCTTTTCTTGTTTTCAATGAACCCCGGGTTGAACATTTTATGATTTGTCAAGGTTTTCATTAGTTGTAGAAATTTCTTGGAAAAGACGAAGCAAAGCAAAGAGTGTTCAGTTCGGTGAACCAGTTGTAAACAATGTGATTTATAGTAAGAGAGCTCGATTCTTTCACTCTTCCGCTGAATTTAACTGGCAAGAGGTGTAAGAGGTGTTAGATTTTTCAACAATGGTTTCTCGAGAATCTGATGGAATCTGCGTTCAATTTTCAGGCCGATCCATATTGGGATGTTCTTTAACGTCGCCTGATTTGGTCATCTGTGCTGGCTCACCAGATATTACCAGTAACAGCTATGTGGACTCCCCTGAGTTGTTGGAGAACAAATCTCGTCAGAACGTGTCATCTGTAGAGCTTTCTTTGGAGAATGGAATCAATGGGTCTGAAGTTAATAATATCCATAAGACCCCAACTGTTAAATTTTCTAATTTGTGCCAAACCTTCAAAAAAGAACTATCTCCTGAAGCCTCCTTTGAGCTTCTTCCACCTCCAGCAGTCCAGGATGAGTCACCCCTAGAGGACCCTCCTGGTTAGTTTAACATTTGCTTATTCTTCTGTGGACAATCTCAGAATAAAGCTCTATGATGAGATGTTGATGGTCATAGTCCAATTTTATTTATCATATATTGCATTAAATTCAGGAGAAAATGAATTGCTGGAAGATATTGAATTGTCTCAATGAGCAGAATTGGAGCCGTCAAAAGTATGCTTCTTTCCAAACAGTGATCATTTTCTTATCCTGGCAGGAAAGTTAGTAATTTAGTGTGCACTTCATGATACTATTGTAGGAGACTGGAGAAGTTGGTATGGAAGGGGAGTTTCAGAAACTGAAAGGAGAGTTTGAATGTCAGGAAAAGGAGCTGGCAGAAACAAGGAGGGTTTTGGAGGAGCTTAAGAGGGAGAATCAACGGAAGAGTAGTGAATGCCAAGAAACTTGGAAGTCCTTACGAGAGCTTCAGAATGATCTCATGCGCAAGTCCATGCACATAGGATCTTTGGGTATGCAATGCATATATCTTTTCGAAGTTCTTGTAATTAATCATTTAAAAGTCTTATGTATCTGATATGCTTATATTTTCTGCTCCGCAGCATTTGCCATTGAGGGGCAAGTGAAAGAGAAAAGCAGTTGGTTTTCATCACTGAGAGACTTGATGAGGAGAGTGAAGGTAACAATATTGTAACTTTGTTGATTGATAAATTTAAATGAACAAAGATCTATTTACAACGTGTTAAGCAATTTCATTGAATAGATTATGAAAATGGAACACATCAAGCTTTCAGAGGAAGTAGAGACATATAAGAAGTATCTTGCAGATATGAGTGAAGTGGGTCTGACTATTAAGTCCATGAGTAAGTAGACATGAAGAAATCGTAGTTTACAATCTTATATGTTAATTGAGTGCGTTTTCACATTTTTACACAATTCTTATATCTCTCCTTACAGTAAATGAGCAATTGAAGTCACATGAAGATCTCAAGTCTAGATATATCGAAGGGGCTAAGGAACGAAAAGAACTTTACAATAAGGTTTTGGAGTTGAGAGGTAAGCTGTGAACTTGATCTTGTATAATAAGACTCAGATAGGATAAAATATTTAAAATGGTTTACCTACTATTCTTCCTAACAGGAAACATAAGGGTCTTTTGCCGCTGTAGGCCTCTAAATGCCAAAGAGATTACAGGAGGACTTACAATGGTCATAGATTTTGAATCTGCTAAAGATGGTGAGCTCACCGTAATGTCAAATGGGGCTCCTAGAAAGATTTATAAGTTTGATTCTGTTTTTGGCCCCCAAGCTGATCAAGGTAATTAGGCATAATACCATAAATTATTTACTAGTATTCTGTTATTGAAAACAAATGCTCATTTGGGCAGCTTTAATTGTTTTCTGTTCTTGTGTATTTAGCCGATATTTTTGAAGACACAGGACCATTTGCTACCTCGGTTCTAGATGGGTTCAATGTTTGCATATTTGCCTATGGGCAGACTGGAACAGGAAAA
>JASKGM010000005.1:10409038-10420904 GCA_034509205.1 Ceratonia siliqua
ATTGAAATAAAAGTGAGAGTTTTTTTAACAATTATAGATGTTAAAGGTCTCATTTGGATGACTTTTTTTTTCAAAGAAAAAGTATTTTTTTTAAAAATTAATTTTTAAATGAAAAAAATTGTTTGAATGTGCTTATAAAAAAAGCATAAGCAACAAAAAAATACAAAATGATATTTTTTTTAAGTTAAAAATTGTAATTTTATTTCCCATGCGATAAAAAAAAGCAAAATAATCTGTCATCTTTTAATAATATGTCATTTTTTAATAATTTTATTCATAAAAAATAATTTTATATTCTTATATTTAAATTATTTTTATAATTTAAAAATACTTCTCAATTTCTATATTTAAATAAAATAATATACTTTTATAATTTAAATATATTTCTTAATTGTATGTAAACTAAAATAACTTCTACATTTAATAAAAATTATTCTAATTAAAGTATCTTTATAAAAATCTATTTTTTAAACCTTTCAACAAGCATGAGAAGCTTCAAAATATTTGTTCTATATATTAAGGCTCAATTTTATATCTATACTGAATTAATACCATAAAATTGCTTTTGGTCAGTTATCTCATTATCTGTTCTAAACTGAAGTTGACTAAAGTCTACAATGGAGGCGGAGAAGATAAAGCGCAAGAACACCCATCCCTTAATATTTCATGAATATTAATATCATTTGATAATTAAAAAAAGAGAATTCCAAGTCTCTGATGACGAGGGAAAGAGGGAGTAATTGATAACTATGTATGCTGTTGGCTGCATTATTATTCGCAGAGCACTAAATAGTAAGGGAAGGAAGGTGAAGCCCATTATGACTGAATTATGGTACTGCATATAGTTTACTAATTAAATAATATAGCTTTGGCCTAAGTAATTTAATACTGGTAGCTGAAAAGTCAAAAACGGAAATTGCATTATTAATTTGTGTAAGCGACAATGTAGGGCCAGTGTTGACCACGTGGCAGACAGCATCCGCTAACCCCCTCCCCCCACGTGGGCCCCAGCCTTTATGCGCTTAACCGTTTAACTATTGGCCCATCACATGGGACCATTCATCCCCCTCCCATCTTTCCCATTTTTCACACCTTCTATCCAAAAAATAAATAAAAATATTCATTACTAATAAAGGCAATGATATATGCTTTTGCCTTTTTATCATAACATAAAAGTTTTTAAATATCCTTATATTTATTTATTGTATATTTAAAAAAAATTGTTCAAATAAAAATGTAGAGATTATTAAACACTGTAATACAATAAAGAGATTAGCAATCCTATATGATCCTCACCTATACGATCCTTGTTAAGATGAACTGTTTCGGATTATGAAGTATACTTCAAACTGAAGAATAATCAGCATATATATGATAAGTTGTGAATGAAAATATAAAGTAGAATAATACAGTTTTGAAAAATACAAATTATATTTTGCAGGTTACCTAAAAGTTAAAACCACCGGCTGCAACATGAGCCCACTTTTCATCTGCTCATGTTATTGTTATATAAGAATAACCGATACTATAGGAACGAACACCTTCCATGTTTTCTGCTCAAACTCATTATGGTTTACGAAGTGGGCTACACCTAGCTACTATATAAGCAACCTCTCATCAAAACCATGCAAAACATCCTAATTTAAAAGAAAAAACAAAATTTAATATTACTCCCATGTACTAAACTGCGCCACCCGGAAGAGAACATGTCAAGTTAAACAGCACAGTACTAGGTCTAGGTGGCATCTCTCTGTCACTTCAAGATAACAACGTAGAAACAAAGCCATTCCTCTCTAATCTCTACCCCCCCTATTAAATACTAATACACCCAACTTACCCCTTCTTGCTCCATTCATTGCCCCCTCCTTAAATTCTTCCCTCTTTATTACTACCATTCTCCATTGCAACCCGTTCATACGCGGCTTCCTCTTCTCTCTCTCTTTCTTCTTGTTTATTTTAACATGCAAAACCTGAGTTTGGTCAACCTAACACCTCTATCTGTTCCTGTCCTTCTCTTTGGGTCAACCAATTATAATTCAGTTTTTCATTATATTTTATTTAGTACAACCATGATAACCTAGCTCACTCTTCCTCATTCTCTCTTTCCTTCTTTATATATACAAACCAAACCCCTCCATTTGCTTTCACTATCAAAATTCTGAAACAACCGCACTTAGCTTAGCAGCTAACCATGGACGAAGATACCTTTTTTCCTCCTGATACAGATCTCGACCTCAGCTTCACCAGCTCCACCTCTGCCGCAACCGACCGTACCTTTGCTTCTTCCAGTGCTCGTACCAGCTTGGCTCGCAGCAGCTTAACTCTCAGCTTCAATGACCGTCTCTCCACTGCCTCTGCCACTACCACTACAACTTCCTCTTCTACCCTCTTTCTGCGCCCCCACCGCGCCTCCGATCCTCATTGGTCAGCCATCAAAGCCGCCACCACTCTCTCCTCCGACGGCACCTTGCACCTACGCCATCTCAAGCTTCTCCGCCATCTTGGCACCGGGAATCTCGGTCGGGTTTTCCTTTGCCGCCTCCGAGACTATGATCATGCAAACTTCGCTCTCAAGGTGGTGGACAAGGACTTGCTCAGCAGCAAGAAACTCTCCCACGTACAAATGGAGGCTGAGATCCTCTCCATGCTCGACCACCCTTTTCTCCCTACTCTCTACGCCCGCATGGAGGTGTCCCATTACACGTGTCTCTTGATTGATTACTGCCCCGGTGGGGACCTCCACTCCCTCCTCCGTAAACAGCCTGGTAACGGACTACAGGTTCAAGCGGTTAGGTTCTTCGCCGCCGAGGTGCTGGTGGCGTTGGAATATTTGCATGCGCTTGGCGTCGTTTATAGGGATCTGAAACCGGAGAACGTTCTGTTACGCGAAGACGGCCACGTCATGCTGTCCGACTTCGATTTGTGCTTCAAGGCCGATGTGATCCCCACATTCCAGTGCCGGGTCCACCCCAACAAGGTGGGGCCCGTTAAGAAGCCCAGGTGCACCTGTTTCGGCGGGGCTAGGAATCGGGAAGCAAAATCGCCGGAGCAAGTGGTGGCGGAGTTTATTGCGGAGCCAACGGCGGCGTTTTCCAGGTCGTGCGTTGGGACCCACGAGTACTTGGCGCCGGAGCTGGTCTCCGGCAATGGCCACGGCAACGGCGTGGACTGGTGGGCGTTTGGGGTGTTCATTTACGAGTTATTATACGGAACGACGCCCTTTAAGGGAGTGAGCAAAGAGAGCACCCTGCGCAATATAGCGTCAACCAGGGATGTTAAATTCCGCGTGGCGGAGGTGGAGGAGGAAGGAGTGGCGGAAGCAAAGGATTTGATAGAGAAGCTGTTGGTGAAGGACCCAAGGAGGAGGCTAGGGTGCGCCAGGGGTGCGACGGATATTAAACGACACCCGTTCTTTGGTGGGATAAAGTGGCCGTTGATCCGGACCTATAGGCCACCGGAGGTTCGGGGGCTTGTGATCAGGAGGGGGAGGTGGCACGTGAGCAATCACGTGAGCCATAGGAGAAGGCGATGGTGGTGGAAGGGGCTTGATTATCTTAAGAGAAACAAGGGATCTAAATATAATTTAATTTCCAACCATAGTAATGGAAATTGCTGTAACTATGTTAATGTTAATAAGGTTAGGAAATGTGCTTGAATTTTATTTCCTTTTTTAGGACTTTTGTTTCTCTTTTTCCCTTGGTGGGTGCATTGTAGACATTAAAAACATAGGAGAGAGTTACCATAATTTTCAATTTTGGGTGTTTAAATTTTCATAGCACAGATGGACTGCTGTATATGAATCAAAATGATACACTTTTATAGATCCGCCCATACTTTGCCTCAATTCATTGAACTTGAGACTGGTCTCATCTCCATTGAGTGGAAAATGATAATATACTTTATTTTCTTGAGAGGATAAGAAATTAAGGATATATAAGCCAATACTTATTATAAATATTTTCCACAAACAAATTTAGGATGAAAAATAATGTGAAGATTAGAGCATTCACATTTACACTACACTTCAGCCCGAACTTTCTCTGAATCCAAAATAGCTGATAACAACAGATGAAAGCTTCGAAATGGAAGCACAGGTTTGGGCTGAAACGGGTTAATGGGTGTAAGTCAATATAGGCTCCAAGTAAGCCCAACTACTGTCCGGCCTAAATAAACCCATACAATAGGCCCAATTGGAAAAATCATTATACAAAATAGCAGTCCCAAAAAAAAAACTGTAGGCACATTATCAAAAGCTTGAATTCTAATTTTGTTCATTTTTTGGAGACAAATAACAATTTTTTCTATGAGTAATCTAATTCTAACATATATGATATGTCTTTAATCATATTTTTAAAAAATTAATTAAAGTGGACAAAATTTGATTGGAATACTACTTAATAGTAAAAAATAGAACAAAAAACTATGTAAATTTCAACAAACTTCAAAATATATTTATTATAAAGATGTTGAAAAAAAAACTAACATTTATAAACTGCAAGAAGGAAAAGGTACTTTCTTTTCTTTTCTTTTCAAATCTTAATTATACGTTTTTTAATAGTTTTCTTTTTGCAGTCATACAAATTAAATTTTTTTGGATATAAATAATAAAAATATGATTGACATAATGGATGAGACTTTTAAACGTTTTACGCAAAGAGGAAATAGAAGATTAAGTGAATTGTGATATGACAAAAGCAAAAGAACTTTATGAAAATAAATACAAAGCACCCAATGAGGAATTGGCATTAAAGTCTTTTATATAAAGTCTTCTATTTTGGTATAAATGATAATGACATCTTCACTATGCTACTATCAACCTCAACAGTGTTTGGGGCAAAAATGGAACTAATGACATCAACCATTGTTATGCCAATAGTTGTTGGTGTTGGTGGGGTATATTTATATTTTCATTACTTATAAAAAAATTGAATTTATTGAATTCGTTAGGGTTCCATTTGTTTCATCACAAGATAGAAATATTTTCAATTTTTTAAAATATAATTTGACAAAATTTTCTATTATTTATTATATTAAACAAAATATATGGAAAAAATATCTTTGATATTTGAATTACATAAAAATCATGTGAATTGTATAAAATAAGCATTCTATTGTTTCACTATTGAAGAAATAGCAATATAATTTAAGCTGTGAAGGATAAGCCAAAGAAAAAGGGATTCAAATTTGGTTTGGATCATTTCGTTTAGATGACTACAATTTATTTAATACTTTAAATATATTTTAATTGTAATTATTTAAAAATTAATGAGATAATAAAAATAATAGAAAAAGAAACAAGAAAAGGAGTGGATCCGTGTGGGAGAAAAAGGCTCTTGCCATTCATCGCTTCCTTTTAGTGGGAAACTAAGAATGAATCAGAAATTTATGCTCACCAACATGTAAATATAGCAGAAACCTGAATGTCCCAGTCGGCAAAGAATGGTTGGAAATTGGGCTAAGTGGCACTATGCCACTGACTATATACGGTAGAGAAATGATTACACTCCTGACTTCACAAGAAACAGAGCAAAATTCCCATGAGAATTCCATATTGGCAGGCCCAGCAACAATGGCGGAGATTGTGAGCTAGGAATTTTCTACGTCTCGTCTCTGTCAATCTACACCGTTTATTGTTTACCCGTCAACTCAATCTGTCAAATACAAATTGTAGTAACAGTGCAAGAGAACACAAGGTGGTGGATTGCCAGAAGAGGAAGCAAAAAGAGGAAGAGGAAGAAGAAACAGAACAGAACAGAGCAATTAGTTTCACCACTTCGCTGTAAAGTGCCAACCCTGCGTTGACCCAATATTTCAGTCCCCTTCAGAGTTCAGATTGTGACTCTCATGGTTCAGCTCCTCTTTCATGCTTTCATCAATCAATGTTATGCCTTTTACTTTCTCTCTCCTCGTTATCTGCCCCTACTTCCATGGTAAGGGTAGGTTTCTGTCACTTGTGTCTCTCTTCCTCACCCCTGCCTTTCGTATTGATTGCTTGGGTTGGCCTATTTATTTTTCTCTGCAATCGAGGGTTAAAAATCAATTGGGTTTCGGTTCATTCAGCTAATCTCCCCGCCTAGGCTACTCTCCTTTCACATTACGGTATTTTTTGCTTTCTCTGTCATCTTCTGCTTTGTCTTAACCTTTAAACCGTCTAATGTTCACACTTCTACTTAAGTTTCTGTAAAGGCTTCTAAATAATTCTCCCAGACTGTCAGTGGAGTTTCTGATTGCAATTCTTGTATTTCCTATATGCTTTCTGATCTGTAAGTTGCTAAATAATTAACTGTTATTCTTAACGATCCCATATAGCCCACCCGTGGATGCTTTTTGCTTTGTCTAAGCAAAATGGCAATAGAGTGGAATTTCAAATTCCTAGAAGGGTTTTACTCGATGTTAATATTTTGTTGTGGCATCGTCCTAGTAAGTTCGATTAATGAAGAGGGTTCAAATCTTTTGAAGTTTAAAGGTTCCCTTATTGACCCACAAAACAATCTTCATAACTGGAATTCTTCTGATTTGACTCCTTGCAATTGGAATGGTGTGCATTGCACTAACTCAATGGTAACTACTGTAAATCTTTATCACCTTAATCTGTCTGGTGCTTTATCTCCTGGCATCTGTAACCTTCCTCGACTAGTTGAGTTGAATATGTCAAAAAATTTCATTTCTGGTCCCATTCCTGTGGATTTTGTTGATTGTCGTAGTTTACAGATATTAGACCTTTGTACAAATAGGTTTCATGGAGAACTTCTGACCCCCTTTTGCAAAATCACCACACTTAGAAAGCTTTACCTCTGTGAAAATTATATTTATGGTGAAGTGCCAGAAGAGATTGGGAATTTAATTTTACTTGAAGAACTAGTCATTTATAGCAATAACTTAACTGGAAGAATTCCCGCATCAATCAGAAAGTTGAAGCAGCTTAGAATCATCAGGGCAGGCCTGAATAGCTTCTCGGGTCCAATACCTGCAGAAATAAGCGAGTGTGAGAGCCTGGAGATATTAGGATTGGCACAGAATCAGCTAGAAGGGTCCATTCCAAGGGAGCTTCAAAAGCTTCAGAATCTTACCAACTTAATTCTATGGCAAAACTGTTTATCTGGTGAGATTCCTCCTGAGATTGGAAATACCAGCAGCCTGGAATTGCTTGCCTTACATCAAAATTCATTTGTTGGAGCTCTCCCCAAGGAGCTGGGAAAATTATCCCAGTTACAGAGGTTGTATATATACACCAACCAATTGAATGGCACAATTCCGCCAGAGCTAGGGAACTGTACAAGTGCTATTGAGATAGATCTATCTGAAAACCGCTTGAGTGGGATTATTCCCAGAGAGTTGGGTCAGATCTCTAATCTTAGCCTGCTTCATCTATTTGAAAACCTTCTGCAGGGACCGATCCCTCAGGAGCTCGGCCAGTTGAGGTTCTTAAAGAAATTAGACCTGTCAATGAATAACTTAACGGGTACAATTCCGCTAGAGTTTCAAAATCTTACATGCATGCAGGATTTGCAGCTATTTGACAATCAACTTGAGGGTAAGATTCCTCCTCATCTTGGTGCTAATAGCAACCTTACTATTCTTGATATATCTGCAAATAATCTTGTTGGTATGATACCTATTCATCTTTGCCAGTATCAGAAACTGCAATTCCTGAGCCTTGGGTCAAATAGGTTGTTTGGAAATATTCCATATGACCTAAAAACATGCAAGTCTCTTGTGCAGCTAATGCTGGGGGACAACCAGCTGACAGGAAGCCTCCCTGTTGAATTGTATGAACTTCATAATCTTTCTGCACTTGAAATTTATCAGAATCGGTTCTCAGGGCTAATAAACAAAGGGATAGGTCAACTTTGGAATTTAGAGAGGCTCCTCTTATCAAATAATTATTTTTTTGGGAATCTCCCTTATGAGATAGGAAATTTAGCACAGCTTGTCTCATTCAACGTTTCCTCTAATCGTCTCAGTGGCAGTATACCTCATGAGTTGGGAAACTGTGTAAAACTCCAGAGGCTTGATCTTAGTAGGAATCAGTTCACTGGTGGCCTTCCAGATGAAATTGGCAAGCTGGTGAATCTGGAGCTGTTGAAACTTTCGGATAATAGATTCTCTGGAGCAATACCAAGTGCTTTAGGGGATCTTACTCGTCTCACAGAGCTGGAACTAGGTGGTAACTTATTTTCTGGGAGCATTCCTTTTCATTTGGGACGACTAGCTGCTCTTCAGATTGCCCTTAACATGAGCCATAACAAACTTTCTGGTGCAATTCCTGATAGCCTGGGGAACTTGCAAATGTTGGAATCCCTCTATTTAGATGATAATCAACTTGTTGGCGAAATACCTGCGTCAATTGGTGACCTGCCCAGCCTTTTAGTATGCAATGTTTCTAACAATAACCTGGTAGGAACTGTTCCGAACACCCCTGCATTTCGAAGGATGGATATCACAAATTTTGCTGGAAACAATGGGTTGTGCCGAGAAGATTCATATCATTGTCATCCATCTATATCTTCATCTCATACTCCAAAGCCAAGCTGGATCAGAGAAGGTTCAGCAAGGGAAAAGATAGTGAGCATTGTTTCTGGTGTAGTTGGATTAGTTTCTCTTATTTTCATAGTCTATATATGTTGGGCCATGAAGCGCCGTAGCCCTGCTTTTGTCTCACTCGAAGGGCAAACAATGCCTCATGTCCTTGATAACTACTACTTTCCTAAAGAAGGTTTCACATACCAGGATCTGTTGGAAGCCACTGGTAATTTTTCAGAAACGGTAGTTATAGGAAGAGGAGCTTGTGGCACTGTCTACAAGGCTGTTATGACTGATGGTGAGGTGATTGCTGTTAAAAAGCTGAATTCCCGTGGAGAAGGAGCAAATGTTGACAGAAGCTTCCTTGCAGAGATTTCAACTCTTGGAAATATCAGGCACAGAAATATTGTGAAGCTGTATGGTTTCTGTTATCATGAGGATTCTAATATTCTCTTATATGAATTCATGGAAAATGGCAGCCTTGGGGAACAACTTCATTCGAATTCAAATGCATGTTCATTGGATTGGAGTATTCGATATAAAATTGCTCTTGGAGCAGCAGAAGGCTTGTGCTATCTTCATTATGACTGTAAACCTCAAATCATCCACAGAGATATAAAGTCAAACAATATATTACTTGATGAACTGTTTCAGGCTCACGTTGGAGACTTTGGCTTAGCGAAGTTTGTTGACTTTTCCTACTCCAAATCCATGTCTGCTGTGGCAGGTTCATATGGATACATTGCCCCTGGTAAGAGTAACTGATTGTGAAATGCTCTTCAGTTATTCTAACATTATATGCTGCAATGATGAATGTTGTCAAAAGTCTATTATAAGTGGTATGCTGAGATGATATTTTCATCAGCATCCAGCAATCTCGTAGTCATCCTTCCGTTTTTCTTATAGTTGCTTGATTATCTTTTCAGAATATGCTTACACCATGAAGGTGACTGAGAAATGTGACATCTATAGCTTTGGGGTAGTTTTGCTGGAACTAGTTACTGGGAGGCCACCTGTTCAACCTTTGGAACAGGGTGGTGATCTAGTGACTTGGGTGAGAAGAGCAATTCAAGCAGCAGTGCCAACATCTGAATTATTTGACAAGCGATTGAATCTGGGTGCAGAAAGAACAATGGAAGAGATGGCTCTTGTTCTAAAAATTGCTCTGTTTTGCACCAGTACATCTCCACTTAATAGGCCAACAATGAGAGAGGTCATTGCAATGTTGATTGATGCTAGGGAGTATGTCAGCAATTCTCCATCATCTCCTACATCTGAAACCCCACTAGATGAAAAAGCTTCTTCCAAAGGTTAGAAAGCTTAAATGTTCATAATTATATTTGGTCATTGAAACTAATATTGCTGTCAATGCATATTTATTGTTCTCATAAAAATTTTATGAGCATTTATCTTCGTTCATTTTGGTATAGATCGCGAGTGACACTGAAATTTATAGATGGGCATGAACAATGTATATATCAATCATATATAAGAAATTACCAAATAGAAGCCAACAGTGACTGTCTTTTGGACTTAATAATACCTCTTTGAATTTCAGCTCCCATGAGTCCTTTCAGATTATGAGGCTATTTAATGCGTCCCTGTAATAAATTAACTAAAGGGGGACTAGCTATGTCCCCCCATTTTTTTTAAAAATTTTTTTTACTTTTTAAAATTAGTAAAATATTTTTTATTTTATGTATTTTTTTTAGAATTTTTAAAAATTTTTAAGAATTTTTTATATCTTTTTGTACTATTCACCTATAATTTTTTAATACTATTCATTCATAAATTTAAAAATTTTAAAAAAATATAAAAATATTTTAAAAAATTTTTAAAAAAATATATGACATAGTAAATACTTAATTAATGTTAAAAAATAAAAAAATTGAGATAAAAAATATAAAACATAACAAATTGATCGTACCAAAGTGGAGGTAGTAAGAAAAGAAGGTAGGGGAATGGGGAGTAGGATAGTAAATTCCTTAACTAAATCATATCTCTGAAGAGAAAAGCATGTCTTCTTCTCTGTCTTAAAGCGTTTCCTTTATTCTTTTGCTTCTCATTTCTTCTGATTCAGATCATGATTATAAATTCTCCAGTCAGATGATCTAAATTTACCTTATTCCAATACTTTACTGAACTTTCATGCTGTATCATTACCACCGACCTGTTACTAAGAACAAATACTGTATTTATGAATCACTTGTTCTTTTTGCACTAGTTAGATATGTAGAATTAAAATCCATTTTATAACTAAATCCCCAAAGCATAGGGCCGGTTTGGGAAATGCTTTTATCCCTTATAAGCGGCTTTAAAAAAAAAAAAAAGTGATTTTGTCCCAAATGGTGGTTGACTTCTAAAATGTTTTTTAAGAAAAAAAAAGTTGAAAAGCAGTTATTTTAAAAAACAAGTTTTTCTTGTTTTGGACTAAATGCGATTTCAAATGGAAGAGAGAGAAATTTTTATAAATATTATTCCTATACAGATAACATATTTTTATTTATATCTATCTCATATATAATTTTCTCTACTTTTTTATAACTTTAATAAAATTATAATAAAATATTTTATTTTAAATTTAATTTTGACAATTTTTTTTAATTTGTGATAAAGTACATTTTTATTCAAATAACTATAAAAAATATTTTTACATATATTTTTTAATAATTTTATTATTATAAAAGTGTTTTTACACTTTTACATTTAAACATAATAAATTTATTTATTTTTTAATAAAATCACTTTAATATAACTATATTTAAACACTAAATATTTTTTTTTTAAATTAACATTTTTATTTAAAGTACCTGTTAAAAAGGACAACTTCATTTTATATATCGGCCAACATCTTTAAACTTAACAGCAAAGCTTTTATGGTTAACTGATTAGTAATTCATAAAACTAATTGGCCTGTCGTGACTTGTGCAGATGGTCTCGAGTTGTAAGTTTGAAGCTTCAGTTGGTCCTGGAAGGAGATTTCTGCAAAGTTTGAATCTTGGCTTCTCATGTACCCTGCCTCAACTGCATCAAGTAGTTTTAGGTTTAGAAGCGTGTTATAGAGAAGCAAGTCCAGTCCTTTCTTTTTTCTGGGAAACCCCTCTATCCTAACACATAAAGCAACTCTAATATACTATAGGTTTAGATGAATAATGATTCAATTTGGTTGTAGCAAAGCTCCCTCATTGCCAGGAAAGCATCTTGTGTTTGGATTCATTCTATTATGAACTGTAAGGATGACTTTTTTTTTTTAATACAATTTGGCAAAATATAAAATGTGAATTTGCTATACAAGAACTGTTGGTTTCCTGCAGCATTTGTGTTAAGGTACAAACTTCTTTTA
>JASKGM010000005.1:10425796-10440612 GCA_034509205.1 Ceratonia siliqua
TTGACCATAGAATTGACGCTTAACACTTTAAAAGACAGTAAAGAAATAAAGAAACAGCAGTATCACAGCTCCAGAAACCTCTCCTAGCTATTGGGCGCTGGACTCCCCCCCTTCAATGACCCAGAATTCTCCCTGCCCAGGAAACACCATCCCCAGCCCTTTTTAATGCTGCCAACCAGCCTGTAGCAGACTCCCACACTCACTCAAACAATAACATAGATTCCTATGCTGACTCCAACACTTAACACAGACTCCTATGCTGACTTAAACACTTAACTCTGACTTGAACACTAACACGTGAGCCACTTAAAAGTTAAAACACTAATAAACAGCAAACGCTAACACGTGAGCCACTTGAACACTGGGGACCCATCATCTGCTAATAACCATAATATAAATTTCCCTAGGGACCTATTGTCTTAAACTGTTCTTATCATAATTTTAGACTCCAGAGGTTTCTAAACCCTAAATACATTATTTTTTGTTGCAACTCCTAATAATTCTATTACGGTACTGCTTTTTGCTAGTTTCCCTACATTAGTATCTAATCTATAAACTATTCATAAAGCTACAAAATGGTCACACTTCTAGTCAAAGCCAAATGCCAAACAATCATAATTTCATGAGACTATGCATATTATGAGAAAAAACCTTTTTTTTTTTACCTAAAATCAACCTTGCACATCTCCCCCACTCCTCTGTCTGTGTGTGTGTGTGTGTGTGTGTGTGTGTGTGTGTGTGTAGCACCAAGTACTTAAAGAATTTGAAAATATGGTTTGCAGCTCAATTTTGAAGTATTGACAGAGATATGATACCTTGTGAAAAATATCAAAATATTTTATATTATCAATAGTGTTGGACAACATATAAGTTCAAAAAGATAAAACAATACAATGACAAAGAATCACAAAAAAAGCACAACATTCTAAAGACTCAATAAAGACAAGAAGGAAACAAAAAACATTATTACTATGCCACACAGGCTTATTCAAACCATCATAATGTCTCCAACCTTCTATAGGAAGCGGAGAGGCCATTAGAGCCAACATGAAATAGCCAAAAGATATCTAGACAACACAATCAAAAACTTTTTAAGACCATTTCCACACACATACCACACAGAAGTTAAGCTCAGGCCTCAGAAACATCATATAGGTAATGTTTCCTTATTTTTTTTCTTTAGTATGAATGAAGCCTATGGACGTGCACACACACGGGAACATGCAGATGCAAACACCCTCTAGTGCTACCAGTCCAGACTCCAAACAGTTCAGCTGTATAGAATGCCTTTTTTTTAATAGAAATGACTTGCACATAAATAATCATTGTTCCTCTCCATTTCACGGAATCAATGCTGAAAAACAATCTTGACACATCATCGAATTTCATTGTAATGTAACTAATGACCCATATCCAATATCCAATATGCCCATCACCTGGTATCTATAGCCATATTTTAAAATACATCTCCCATGTACTTAATAAAAATCATACAAGAAATTCTTGAGACAGTTTTGTAATAAGCATGTTTCTGTGTAAAATAAATATATAAAGCAATGTAGAATCTGATCACACTTACTTTAGTTCATCTTCACTTGATGAATTTCCTGCTTCTTGTCCATGTAGCCTCTTTCTGGAAGACATAAAGCCATAGACCTTATCTGTCCACCCACAAGATCTCAAAACTGAATTTGCCTCTTTCTCGAGTCTGAGTAATGTTGTGAAAACATAGTATAAGAATCAGGCATATAACAAGCCTCAACTGAATTACTACTTTAACAAAATGATGTCAAACAACAACTAATATTGACACCAAAGCCTCAATCACTGATTAAAAAAGAGTCAAAAGTATGACATGATAATTCTTCAATGCACATCTGAAAATACAAAGCATAGCCAGGTGCCACATTAAAACCAGATCTTTATTGAATTCTAATATTGTAACTCAGATTAGGGGAAACTTTTCACAAAAGACAGAGTTCTGGTATATCATACATGTCTTTCAGTTCTTGAACTCTCGCTTGAGATTGGCCATCATGTGCTAGCAAAATGCAGGGACGCTCAGATACCTTTCTCTTATTCCCCAATATTTCAGGTTTGTTGTTGAGACCATTGCTCTCTGGCTTATAGTTGTCAGGTCCTCTACCAGTTATTACCCTGCTTCTACAAGAGTCTTCCATAAGATCTGATTTTCCAGGATATATATCAATACTCTGAGTACCAGCGTTTTTATTTGTTAACACCGACTCCTTCCTTTTTGAGTTATCAACAGCATCAACTCTATTTTTTTCAAAACCGTTCCTGCTTGATGAAAAATCTTGCTTACCATTCTCCAAAGAAACTGAATCTTTCAGGTACCCGTTTATTACTACAGGCTGGTTCTTCGAAGCATCAACTTTCCCATTGACACTCTCATGACATCTTTTGGAAGTAGAATTTCCATTAAAGTTAAACTTCACTCGTGGGCTAGAAAGCTCTTTACCAATCTTAGATATGGTGGGCATATCCTTCCAAGGAGATTCCTGAGAATTTGATTTTGGGTGTACTACTTTCAGTGGTACATCAATTTTTGGGCATTCAGAAGCCTGATTTCCGTTACAATGATGAGACTTTACACCATTGAAAGCAAGACCATTACTAATTGGCACTGGCCTTTGGTTAGTGCGAGAAAAAAAAAGTATGTAAGCCTTCTCTGACAAAACCTCTTTCAGGGTTGCAAGTGATACGGAAGAATCATCACAGCAATACCACCGGCCCTTTGCATCCTGTGCACCAAATAGAAAAATTAAGTTCTTGCCACAATTATGAGTTATTTGGGGAATTAATGCATCGACTGCTGACCACATGATATGTGTACAGATGAAGGATAAATTTATAGACCTTTATATAAGCATAATAATGGCCAGACTCTGGGGAGTATCCAGAATGCACAATAGTACCAAATAGCTTATATTCTGGTAGTGGATCCTGCATGAACATGACAGTATTAGAAAGGAAACAAGCTGACTAACATATTAACATGGAAAAATGGATACAAGATGATTTGAGCAATATTGGCAATAAAGCATCAATCTGATAAATTTTCACCCCAGGTTGAAAAGTTCTAAACATTCTTTGGCTTTCACCTAGCAAGTTACGCTTTACAGTGAGTGGTTCTTTGACCAAGTAGTCTAAAGTCCTAACCTAGTTGTCCCATTCTTATAATTAAATTTCAGCACAAGGTACTATGGAATATGGATGGATTTGTATCCTTAACTGATATAAACGCTACTCTCTTTCTAATAAAATTTCTTATTCTATAAAGAAAAACATGCTTTCCAAACTTCTCCCGCATACAATAATGCTTCTCAATCCGTTCACATATTTGCCAATGAAAACCAAACAAGAGCCATAAAGGCAATGCCATCCTATAACAGATCTAAGGAGAGAGATTTCTGAGAGAGATTTCTGCTAGAAATCCCACCATCACACTCCAACCAAATACACAAAAAGGATATCGCATCATATACAGCACACCACCACAAAGCTACAATTTGGAACTATTCAATAAAAATTTTCTTTCCCACCTGCATGAATTTGTCCCCAAACATGAAAATATTAATTGAAATCCAACTCATTTCCACACAAGTCTCAAAATCTACAAATTAAGAAGCTTGAAAATCCTGACTCATCTTTCCATCTACTAACTCTTCAAACCAACATACCTTGAAAATCATCAAAGTTACTGTTCTAGGATTATTATTTAAAATCCCTCAAGAGATTTAGGGCCTGATTAAAATAGTTTTAAAAAATTATTTTTGTTTTTTTTTAGAACAAAAAAACTTATTTGGGTAAGTGTTTTTATTTTCGAAAACAATTACTAGAAAATAAAAAATAGAGAACAACTTTTTTATGTTTGGGCTTGTTTTTATCCTCTGTTTTCTAAAAAATACAAAAAAAAAACTGATGAAAAATATTTTTATCCAAACAAATTTTTTTTGTTTTTTTGTTCTATAAAACTATTTTTTGTAGTTATTCTCAAAATCTATTTTAAAAAATAATAAAACAAAAATTGTTCCAAACAGGCCCTTATATACTTTTTCTTCTTTACATCAGTGTGCCAAAAAAAACCCAGTATTTGTAGTGTGAAACTGCACACAAATTATAAAGATACACCAGTAGCCACTTATCTAAAGATGCCCAGGAAACCTTGCCACAATAAATTCACAATGATTTGCAACCTCCCTCCATTAGAAAGAAATTTTTCAGACCAGTCTCATGAAATAATAAATTTCAAAACTACAATTTACCATGATAAGTTATACCTTTGACCTCAGCAATCTCTCAATTACCACCCTATAATCCTATATGGCACCCTTCAGAAATATTATAGAACTTCGATAGGCGGCTCCTTTAGCTCCAAGCAAAATTTAACATTACCAAATTTGGCTCATCCCTCATACAATGCCAACTCCATTTTACCCAGCACCAATCCCCAAGTACTAGCTAAACGTAAATGGCATTAACATCATCCTGACCCATGATCTGGTTATCAATCAAAAAGCATCTTTCAGAAGCAAAGAGTAACATAACATTAGTAAGAGCTGATAACAGACGAACAGAAAGAAACAAACCCCTAGATATAATTACATTTCACAATAAATGTAATGTAGGATGTCCTAGAAATAATAGTATAACAGATAACACACAGAATCAAATTCAAACAATTCAATACATATAACACAAGCCAAGCATCAAAATCATACAATTCAATACAGACAGGTAAAGTTTAAAAAATTAAGCCTCCCCTTATACTTAAAATACAATAAAAAGGAACTTGTGGCTAGCATCCATGAATTTGTTTCTTCACATACCATGAACAGAAAGCTTAATTTTCCTGATGTAAAACAATATAAAGGTACCTGAGAGAGCGCCTTATCACATTTGAGATGCTTATTTACAAGCGAAACCATATTATATGAAGAAAAATTCATTTGACAGGCAACTGCAAAGTCCACTAGTGATTATATTGTTCATTGCATCTCTAAACTCAAACATGTATGCTAAAACAAAAACAATTTAACACGAATAAACATAAAAAGTAATTGGAAGGCTTAGACAGAACAGGAAAGAAAGCTCTAGACTTTCCCCTTCTAATTTTTTGGGACATTTTCAAAAAGAGGAATGGCATAGTTTGGGAGACTAAAGGATCAAAAGCGTGAAGGAAGAACTAGTCACAATTATATAAATAGCTTGAATTGCACAGCAATATTGCAATTCCATGTGTTCCTCAATGTGCCAAAACAGATTAACATCTTACACACCTGGCTTGCTTTGCACATGAAGCTAGAAAGCACCAAAACGTCTTCAAATGCAACAGCCTTATCAATCTTGCCACCCAATATGCCCTCAAATCTCTGCCACCAAATTCAATAACAAATCCTTATTCAAAGGCAAAGTCGCTACTAACTTAGGCAACTGGAGACAAAGTACACTGATAACCGACCTTAAGTTGTATTACAAGGACGTTAGGTGCTTGAAGTATAGACATCTGTTTCTTAGCCACCACCAATTTCTTACAACTGAACAACCAGAATTCTATTAATCAAACTAGATAAACAAAAAGAACTATAAATGTGCCAGGGAAAAATTTGAAAGACGTAAGAACACTTACTTGTCACATTTGTACTTATTGTTACCATCTAAAACCTCAGGCTGAAAGAACTTTTGCATAGCGTCTTTAAGCGAATTACTATGCAGAACATCAAGACTAATATCCATAATCTCGTCAACCTTATTGGACTCGGAGCCACAAGAGAGACACTTCACCTGGCTCTGCAAAGCTCCCCCAAATATCTCCTTAACCACAGTATTTCCGCTTCCATTAACGGTAGCATCGCCCCCCTTGCGTTTCAGCTTCTTGAGGCGAAGACAGGTATTGTGGCAGGCGTCGATTACGTACCTTAAGAACTCGTGGGCATCCTCCTGGCGCCCGCACCGAAAGTGCTCGGCAAAAATCCTGAGACAACTCTGGATCTTCACGGGGGCGTCTTGGGCGAGATCCACTCTCAAAGAACGAACAATCCGCTTCTCCAGTAGACAAAAGGGACAGTCCCGCTTCCTTTCCTCCGAAGCAGAATCGCCTGAATCAAAACGTACAACGAAATTAGGGCACAAGTTGAACAAAACCCAGAAAGAAACAAATGAAAATTGAGGCGAGCAGTGAAAATGGGCTGATACGCACAGAGGGAAGAGTGCTGGTTTCGAAGGCAGAAATTGGCGAGAGGAGGAGTGTAGGTAAGGCACTGAAGGACGCTATTGAGGTAGCAAGAGTTGCCGAGGTTCCTGAGGCCTACAGGGCGATCGGTCTTGCGCTTGTGACTGAGTAGACTCGGCAGCCAAGTCATCTGCAATTGCAAGGCCATCAACAACGACGACCTTCCGCCGCTTGCTCCGGTGCATTGGACGCCGTCGTTGGGGAGATAAACCCTGAGCAGAAGCAGCACCGCCACCACGACCACCGCAATCGCATCGCCCTCTCGACCCTTTTTTTTCCCTCTCCGTCTGTCTCTAGCGCCTTCTTCGAAAGTCGAAAGAAGAAAAGAATAGACAAAAAATTCCCGAGTACCAGTAGCAGTGGATGAAAACGAATGAAAATTTCAGGGTTGGCTAGCTTGACAATTTCTGTGATTTATGGGAAGATCTTCTAATTTTGATTTTTTATTGAGGATCGTATTTATTTACACCAACATCTATATTTAGAACCATATATACTTTTGACATGCTTTAATATTTTTGTGCGTTCACTTGAAATATAAAAAATATTATAATATAATTATTTGAATATACCTAAATGTTGATGGTGCCGTATATTAAAGGAATTGGTAAATATTATTTTTATGATAAGTAATTTTAATAAAATTAGATAAAGAATGTTAAATCTCTTAATTTTATAAAAAGAGAACAAATTAAATAAAATCCAAATGGTACAATCTTTAAAAGAAGTTATTTTAATTGTTTTGTTGAAAGTGATTAAATTTATAAAAAAATCTAAAACTTATTACGCTCTAATAAAAGTTTTGATAAGCATTATATTAAAGTCTAGGTAAGGATGGGGCTTATGAATCATGATAACTAATTAAATTTTAACATATGACAAAATAAAATTTTTAGATATCTTAATTTTATAAAAGAACTTATCATGAATGAAATAATAATTTATAAATAAAAAATTCACTTAAAACATCTATATTTGGTGTGCAATAAATGAAATCATAATAATTTTTTTATATAATTCAAAAATATATCTATACCAATATATATATATATATATATATATATATATATAACTTAAAACATCATTAATTTTATATTTTTTTCTCTTTTATTTGGTTTTAAGAAATAGTTAATAATTAATCAATATTATTCTTATATTATTATTTTAATTTTTTTAAAGATACTAAATTTTTAATTTTTTAATTTTTAAATAATTAAATTTTTATTAAATATATGAAAACATTAAGAGGGCGTTTGGTATTAGTGACTTTTTTTATTCTTAGAAATCATATTTTATGGGAATCATAATTCTTTGAAATGCTATAAAATGCGTTTGGTTGCCCTTAAACATACCTGAGAATGTTAGTTGGAATATTTCATTTCATGTTTGATTTAAGTACAACTTTTATATGAATTTTAAGACTTTTTACAAAAGTATCCTTAAATAATCATTTATTTTTTTCATTTGCTTCTTTATATATAATAATTGATAAATACCCAATACAAGTTAATTTATATAATTATATAATTTATTATTATTCTAATAATTTTAATATAAATAATATTTATACTAAATTTTATTAACTATTTTTAAATATTTTGATATTTATAATATTTATAATAACTAAAATATATATATACACATGAGATGGAGATCAAATAAATTTTTTATATTTAAAAAATTTTTCATGTTCATAAAAATTTAAAAATATCACTACTCTGTATGAAAATATTTTGATGAAAAAGTTGACCAAAAATAATTTCTAAGAATTTTAATTTTTTGAGAATAATTTTTTAAAAATTTGTACCAAATAAAAAAAATTTTGTTTCCTAAACTAAAATTATTAGAAACTGAAAAGAATTCTCTTACTAAACACCTCCTAATATACTTATATTAATATTTCACAGTTTCACAATGGTAGTTACTTACCGGTACTTAATAAATTAGAATATATATTATTGTTAATTATTTTTTATTTTTCACACAATTTTAAATTTATTGTTTAATAACTTTGTATATAGATGTTAAAAAAATTCTTATACATAAGGAGTCTCCTAGGGGCTAGGACTCCTACACAGACATTGGAGCCAGCATAATTCGAACCAACTGCTTGATGGTTTTAATTAAAAATATATATTTATAAAAAATATGCGCATGCACACACACTAATAATAAAAACAACGTAAAATACTTTTTACATATTTTAATATGTTCATATATTAACTTTTAACGTAATTATAAAAATAAAAATAAATAAATTTTATCATGATAAATTATTATATGAATATAAAATTATAACAAATCTTACTATTAATTTCTGTAAAACAATAATATTAAACTAATTCCATTAAATTTTTTTTGTCCAATTCTGGTCAAGTCACCTACTTACTTAAGCTTTAATATTGTGCCTCCTCTGTGATTTGTGAGGAGGAAGAGAAATATAATGACAAATTTGTTTAGAACAGTAAAAGCATACAAATGCCACCTGCTAAATACATTGAAAGACTGGAGTAAATTAAAACAACTGCTCCTCCAAAATCAAATGGGGAGAACGCAATAGAGAAGAAAATTACAAAAACTAAAATTGCCTATTCCATACTATACTTGAGTATAACCATGACATTGCTAACCTGCGAATACAGACTATAGTCAGTAATTAATCTTAAATCAAGAAAAAATAAAAGAAAGGTCCCACAATGATAACAAAAAACAGTTATGCTCCAAATGTATCGTATAAGATGAAACATTAGGTTCTGAAAGAAAAGCAACACAATCATTTTAGTTTTTCCTATATAAAACTGGTAAGAATCTAAATTTATGCGAGCCAAATGTCTCAACTTTCAATCCCACTGAATTACAACATCTTAAACATTTAAAAAAAACAAAGAAAAACACTATAGGTGTTTGTCTGTGCAACAAAATGCAAGAGAAAACCCCCAAGCTACCAGCAACTGGTGGATGCCTGGGCTTTACCATTGATCTTTCAATTACTTCAAATAAATAATCAATGTCAATGATTTCAAACTCCTGAACAATGAAACACCATCGCCAAGCACCTCTTCTTTTCTTGATAAAGTTAAGTGTGTATCACATCTTCACATATTACATTTGATCTGCACAGTACTATACCCGGTCTAGAATCAGCAGCAACAGTCTATAAAAGATTGAGAAAATTCCACATTGATTCTTGCTTGTACAAAAATCTACTACATGGACATTATATCCCTCTTGTCACACGAGGTTAGAACTGTGTCATCATCTTCTATATGTTATCTGAGAAGGGAATCAACAACTGGAACAGAGGGAAAATGAACGTCTCAAAGACGGGGAAATTTGTGGGAAGAAAAATGATATGTTCAATTGCAGCATGCACATACCTTGAGAGTAACTCAAAGACTGCTACTTATCTACCAGTTGAAGCTGAGGATGGTGCCCTTGTGAAGATTCTGCATGTTCAGAAACATTTGAAGTGTCTCCAGAAGTTTCCTTTTTTAGCTTGTAATTATTATATGCTGCTACTCCTGCAATGGCTGCATGGAAAAATTACAATAATGGTGACACAATTTAGTACTCGAGCTGTTGAGCAAGAAACAGCTTAGTCTCCAAGAATGTCGGAAACTAAACAATTATATAATCTTTGCTAAAATGGATGTTAGATTAGCGCACAACTAGTTCCAAAATGAAGCCCAATTATTTGGTTGCTGGGTTTAGAGATTTTAGAAGCACACAGGCTTCCACAGTAGATAGCTAAACATGATCAGATACTTACCAATTCCATAACCAAACAAATTTATTATTGTCAATTTTGTATCCGCAAACAGAACAGCAGACAGTAAGACCACCACCCAATCCTTGACAACTCCAGCAACACGAATGGTCAAAGCACTTGTGTGTGTAATCACAAGGAAGACTGATAAGTTAAGAGCAAAAGTACAAAGACAGTTGAGCAATAGCACAATTGGTGGGAAGTTTCCCAGTCCATGTTCTTCCATCTTCGGTTTCTCTAGAAAAATCCACGGGATAAATAGGCAAAGTGCACTGCAGAACAATCCAAAATTATTTTCACAAGCATTAATTATCTATATATTGATTTGAAAAATAAAAATGTTAAGTAAAGTTTTAAAAAACGTAACACATGCCTGCAGGGACTAACATAATACATAACGGATATAGGATTCAACTTGAGACCCTTCCTCTTAACAAAAATCTCCATGAAGATGAGTCTTAAAGCTTCACCAACAACACCGCCCATTTGGTAAACTACTCCAATCCAGTTTATATTTATCTCTCCATAAGAGGCTACTAGGACACCAAAACTTATCACTGACATGATTAGAAGCATTTTGCAGCTCATTACCTCAAGTCCTGCAGCTACTCCAAGCACAAAAACAGCTACAGGCACTGTAATTGACATTTAGCAAACCAGAGTAATTATACAATTAGTTTCGAAATTGAAGGAACAATAATCATTAACAATGTACCGTACACCTATGACTAGTTGATTAACCATTAGAGCTGATTGTTTTCAATGTCTCAACATACAAATATTCCAATTATACTTTCCATCCAAAATATCATAAATGCCTCAAGATATGAAGCTATTGTGGATAACCAACAGGAACACTATCAACTCACTGATTGCCTTCAACATTTGCGCAAACGCAACAGAAATATACAGGTAGGCAGTATTTCCCAGCCAAAGAGTCATTGCAAACATAGCCCCAATTGGCACAACTGATGTAGCATATCTGAAATAATCAAGATCTAATTACAATTTGCTGGCAACATCAATGAGTGTCTAACTAAATTACCTATAACAACATAGCCTCAATACTAATAATCTTAATGAAACACACAAACAATGCATATGCATACACATAATTAATTCAACCAGCCCATTCTTACAAAAATAAAACATGTAAAACGATATAATGATAATATAACAAAATCCAAAGGTCCCACTAAAGCAAGATGAAGAATCAGAAATGGCTGCAAACTTGACGAAAAGTAGTGTGTGTTTTCAGTTTTTCAATCAAAAGGTGGAAGTACATCCAAAGCATAGAAGTTCACTAGTAGAACATGCCTCAAACAAATGGCTAGAATCCACGTCTGATTATAAACATTACAACATTTCATGTAACTGTCTTATGATAACATTCAAGTAATGCTTCATAATATATTTAGTCACCACCAGCTAGGGAAAAAATGATAAAACAAAATTTGGCATACTAAAAACCCCATACATCAGCTATAATACAAGGACAATTTATTTCTTTACTCACATTTCAGGAGTCATTCCCTCCTCAACCTTCATAACCTGTAAGAAACAGATCTCAGAATTGCACAAAAGTAAATGGTTAAAAATTACACCTAACATAAACACATACCTTTAAAATTTTGGTTAATACAAAACATAGAACGGAGGAGAAGACCATGTGAAGTAGAGTCAACCCCAAAGGGTAAGGGAAGTTTATTTCCTTCGAGGACAAAACCCACTGCAATTAACAATTCGAAAAGAAAATGTGTATCAGCTACATAACCCAGTTCTTATGTATTTTATTCTTGAGTCACTCCATCAACTCAAGCATCCATGTTAGACAAATGTTAAACAGCCAAAAGTTGAATAAAACCAAAAATTCAGAATAAATCTAAGACAAGACCGGAGACCATCATACCTTCAAGGTAATCTCCAAAAGAAAAATAAGACCATAAGAACAAAATAAAAATCCAAAGAACAAGCTGACGCAAGGTAATATTACTATCAGATTCTACCAATGAGATAGACAACGAATAATGCCGTAAAATGGGTTTGCGAACCCTCTAAAAATTTGGTTCCATTCCTTCCCAGAAAAAGACAACAATCAACAAACTTGTCAGTTATAAGTAGAATTAATGCTCAACTTCCACTTACGGCTGACCTCTATTGTCTTATCCAATTACTTCAGAATCCTCAAATTCAACTTATTCACCAATTGGCTTGCTGAAGAAACTAGACAACAATTAGGGAACAAATGAAAATGGAGAAACAGTACTTTGAATTCTATCTTTAAAGCAGCAGTGACTATCAAAACGCCTCCAATCTTCTCTGAACTTATCCATTGAGCATTTCAGCAAGTCTTAGCTCATCAGTATCGACCCTTTTCAGGTAAAAGCCCAGAAAATGAAATGAACTAAAATACTGAGAAATACGAGATCTCTCGCAAAATTTTCCTACATTTCCCGGGAACCAACCAAAGTATACGAATTTTTTACGAGAAAAAAGATATAACTTTATAGAGACAAACAGATTTTAGGAGAGAACCTTGTTGAAGAAGATTTGGCCGCTGGAAAGAGCAATGTAGAGGAGAAGGTAACTATAGGTTTTGATACCCTCCTTCTTCCGATCCGCCATTGTTGCAAAGAAGTATTGGAAATTTGTTTCTGCTTCTGTGACTTTACGTTCGCTCGGTTCGCTCTTCAAATCTGAATCTTCTGAATCACGAAATACGAAAACCCGAGAGAAAGTAAAAGGACTGACGGAGGTCAGAGCCTGCTTGGTCAGTGAGAAAATTCAAGGCTACGGCTGACCTTTTATAACTTGCTTTTAGTTCCATTTTATTGGACTTTCACCTTACATCTTATTCTTATAAACTAATATAATTTTATAAATGGGATTCTTTCTTATAAAGGTTTATTATTTCTTAATATAGATTGTATATGGGTTAATTTTTTTTCTCAAATTTAATTTTTCCTTATAAATTGAATGGTCTAATTTTCTTAATATGGTTTATTTCTTTTTTTTATAAATTGTATGGGTTAATTTTCTTTCTAGTTTTAATTTATTTTCTTGTAAGTTGCATAATTTTAATTTCTCCCTTTAATAGTTATAAGGTAAATATTTAAAAGGATTCAGATTTTATACCTTGTTAAAATCTTGCATTTTTTTTCTCTGAGAAAAATTCTAAAATAAAGTTTTTTATTTTTATAATACAGTTTATTATAGCTAATTTGCATGTGAACCGAAATTAATTATCTTTAAGTATTGATCATAAAATTTAAACCTGGATTGTGAATATATAAAAAGCACACATTCTTTACTATTATACAAAAAATAAAGAGTCATTCTAAACGATTAACTGGAAACATAGTGATTTTAAATCATTTATGATAATAGTGATTTTAAATCATTTATGATAATCCCTCTAAATAAGTACAGGCTTATCGTCAAATCTCTCTTCTATTACAAAGATCATGGGGTGGACGAAACTTAGATACGAAGCTTATACGGGAGTACTATTTATGGAATATCTTAAAGCCATAAATGTAATGTTTGATGAGTTCCTCATAACTCCATTCTCTATCTTCAGCTTTTCTTATAATAACAAAAAAGATTATATTGAATGACTTAATCTAAAGAAATACTTAAATAATTAATCACATATTCTCCCTCATTGTTAAGCTAAATTTTAGCTCACAACATGAATCATAGTACAATATTGGTGTAAATGCAGTATGAAAGGTAAATTTTTATATAAAATACACCACCGACACTGAAAAATAGATCTCAACTTTTTTTGACTGCGATCTTTTCTAATAAGATAAGAGAAATTTTTTTTTTAAAAGAAGAATGAGATTTGAACTATTCAAATATTTTTGAATGGTCCAAATCTTTAGAAAAAGAAAAAAATAATCGCAATCAAAAAGATTAAGATTCAGATCCCGACACTGTCTATTAAAAAAAAAACCTAATTCAGTCTAAAAATCTAAACTATATTTTCTTCTTTTTGAAATTATGAAAAATGCTACTTTCATAAATGTCACACTCTCAAACTTACAAAAAAAAAATACTATTTTCATAAATTTACCAACGAACTTCTTATAAACCCAGTTTATATCATTGTATTCATTTCAAAGTAATTACTTTTCTCTAATCTTATCATACTTTTTTTTATTCTCTAATCTTATATACTTTTTTTTTTATTTATCTCTCATTTTGTTATATATTTATGAGACTAAATTTGTAAAAGTAATTTTTTTGGGAAGCTCTTAGGGGTTGTTCGTTTAGCCTTATTAGAGAATGAGTTTTATACTTCTCCTACAGGAGGAATAACTTTTTTTTAAGGAGAAATTGTTTTGCGTTTGGATGCAATAATAAAAATGACTTTTGAAGAAGGATAAATAACTTTAAAGATGTAAGTTTCGCTTTCTTCTTATTTTTCTCCTTATCAAAAGAAGTTATAATTTTTAGCTTATTCTTATAGGAGGTTTTCTTCATTTTTATTAATTTATTTATTTTTTATAAGTCTAAACAAATATATATATTTTTATTAAAATGTATTATTTTTTTAAAAAAAATAATTTATTTTTAAAATAAGATTAAATAAATAGGCTTTAGTTCTTAAATGTCATACGTCTTTTCACGTCATGATTTTCTGAAATGGAGAATGACTTCTTGTCCATAGAGCCTATTGCTTTTGCATCAGCATATGTTTGCATTTGAGAAGTTTGAGAAGTTTGAGAAGTTACAGGCGGTTTAAAATGATTTTTGTTTTATTATTTTTTAAAATAATTTTTAAAAATA